>JBBULP010000474.1:0-37017 GCA_038048775.1 Picocystis salinarum | reverse complement strand
GGGTTAAGTCCGGGGTTAACCCAGGCGGTCGTGGCCTACGGCCGCCGCCATTTCGCATCGTGCTTCGTCGCTTCGCACGTGAGCACCGTCTCGTGCGGGAAGGAGAGGCGCCATGCCGAAGCAGGTGGGACACGAGAGATGGCGGACGGGATGGAGGCGTCCAGGCGTGCGTGCGGAACGACTGACGAACCAGGACGCGCGACGACGCCTGCAGATCAACGAAATCAAGGATTTCCTGTTGACCGCACGAAGGAAAGACGCCAAGTCCGTCAAGGTGAAGAAAGTCGGGGGTGTCACGAAGTTCAAAGTGCGATGCAGCAGGTATCTCTACACCTTGTGCGTGCTGGACAATGAAAAAGCGGAGAAGCTCAAGCAATCGCTCCCACCAGGTGCGTCCGAGCAAGATGATGCGGGATGCGAACGAGGCCAGGATCCGATGTCCAAGCGATCGAGCGAATGCAACGGAACGAACGGGTCCACCACGAAGGAGAAGCAAAAACTACTCCGTGAATTCGCAGCGATTCGACGACTGACTGTACCTCTGCCGACGAACAGGCCTGGACGTGAAGAACATCTAAATAGATCCGCTCGTTGCCGAACGCTTTCTCAGACATCCGTGCGGCCATCGATGCCGCCTCTTTCGTCAAAACGACCGTACCACCATGGATGCGAACACACACGTGCAGGTCCTGCAAGCGCGCCGCCTGCAACCTCACACGCCAGCCCTGCCGATGCCTTGTCTGCCCGCAGGTGGCTCCGCTGCCCGAGCGCGAGTGCAACGCCAAGCGGCCACCATCGCACAGGGAAGCTTTGGAAGGGATGGCACTGTGCTGGCGTGGAGGGTTCCCGTGGCTTTTCTCCGTCTGCGATGCAAAGCAGCACCGGTGGATGGCCAGCAGGACTTGCGTGGGAGTGCCGGTCGGATCCATGCACAGGCCAAGGTCTCGACCGTGTCCGTTGGAACAGGCAGCTTTCCATGACTATGAGGAGACCCTGCTCCAAACCGGTCGTGGTCGCACGTCTCGGAAGCTGTGCATGCATGGGATCGGGAGGGCCCAGAGGTCGTGAACGGACAGGAGGTTCCATCTCAAGCGGCATCTCTTGCGGTCCCTCTGCGACCCTGCATGCACGGAAGACACGGCCATTCCACCCTGGCACCAGCCTGCACGTCTGCATCCTTCCCTTCCCAGTTTCGCCTGCAAAGCACCCCGCTCTTGTCCCGCACATCTTGCGTCTGTTCCTGCCTGTCTTGCACCAACGTGTGCATCTTCCAGTGCTTTCATTCGCTCCACCAAGCTGCTTCCAGCAACAAAGCTGCACACGATGCGAATGTGCAGCTTGGCACGTCCTCCGTTTCCGACACCTCATTTTTCCTATCGAACGGCGAAAATCGTGCATCGACCGCACCGCGCCTTCGTTCAGTTCTCGAACGATCCTCTGCGGGTCACGGCGGAGAGGGCGACCACATCGCGAGGACGTGGTGTGGACGCGCGCGTCGACATGCTCGTGCGCGTCGCCAACAGCGCCAATGGCGGATCGCGACGTGCGCTTCCATGGGCCAAGGTGAAGGAATGGCCGAAGAAGCCGCCGAAGCCGGTGCTGGGCGTGGATCCGGACGTGAGCGGTGCGCTGGCGGTGCTGGAAGGACGGGAGGAAGGTTGGTCGCTGCAAATCTACGACGTGCCGACGGTTTCGGAACGCGTGGGAACGCGCATCAGGAGGAGGCATTGTCCTGCAGGCATCGCGTGTGCCTTGAAGAACCTGGAACTGCCGCCAGGATGCGTGGCGTACGTGGAGATGGCAAGGCCACTGCCGCAGAACGGACGCCAAGGTTGGTATGGTTCTGGATTTGGATATGGAGTTTGGATGGGCGCATTGGCAGCACACGGTGTGGAAACCGTGGCCGTCCATCCAAACACCTGGAAGAAAGACATGATGCTCACCAAAGCCAACCAAAGCGATGCAATGGAAGACGGAGACCGTACCGCACGAAAGGGAAGCTCGATGGAACCCTTGAACAGGTTGGCCTTGAAAGATCGATCCAGAGAAATCGCCGCGTACATGTTCCCACAAATCATGGACGAGGTGAAGAGGAAGAAAGACCATGGGAGAGCCGAAGCGCTGCTGCTGGCCGCATGGGGATGCGGCATGCGATGCGAATCACACGGCATCGAAGAGGAAGTCCTGTCCTTGTTGGACAAGGTCTGAATGAAACAATCGCAGACGAACATCGCAAGGATGGCGCGCCGTCTCAACATCGCCTTTGGCGATGGATGAAGTGCCAGACACGCTAGGCAAGCACGAACGCACCCACTTAGAAGCACACGGGCCAATCATGGCAAACTCGACGGATGAACTCCGCTTGTGATGAAATCATTCAGCGTTGAGCATGGCGAACACGGCAGATCCAAGAATTTGCATGCCCTCTTCGGCGCAGGTGCGGTGTGCAACCAAACCATTGAGCGCTTTACCAGAGTGCCCCTCCTCTGCTAGTTTCATGACCTTTGACCCAAAACTGTCCGGCAGGGCCTCATAGGCCAATGTCCAACTTCATGGACCACTTGCGCAGCAAAGTTGAGGAGCGAAAAGCTTCTGCGCACCAAGAGGAGTTTTGCCTTGTCTTTCCTGAAGGTCGTACCGCTCAACCCCAGAGCCTCGACCACAGATAGGGGCTGGCATTTTCTCGCAAGGATGGTGCACAGGTGCCACACCTGGGTATCCAGCATTGCGCTCTGTCGACGTTTCGTCTTGTTGGATTTGTTGCACCACGGGAGGCTTCGCACGCTGGATAGAAACAGGGCTTGTCGCGTGACAGTCTCCTTGTTTCTCGCGGGTCACTATTCTGTCACTACATTACGTGGATGCCCTTGGGACCTGGAATGCCGATGGTATGGAGCTCACCGCCCTTAAAGTTGTACAACTTGTGGAATGCCATTTGGAGGAGAGAGGTTTTCCCTGCTGACCAGAGCTGTGTCAGGGCACTTGTGTGATCGCATTTGGTTGTTTTGGTGCCAGCAACACCCATCCAGCTAGGAAGGGACTCTTTTTCTAGGGCAGCAATTTATACCATGCCCTCGTGAATGCATTTAGTGCATTTTCGTTCTGGGTGCAACCTGAAGGAAGACTTCCCTAGGCTTCGAGAGCCAGACCTTGGGTCACGTCTCTCGTCCCAAGCAAATGCAAAATGACTTTCCAAAGCGGAAAGTACTGTGCTTCTTTCCCCCCAAGAATTCGACTCGCCAAAGAGGGTCATTGTTTCGTCTTTGTACATGGCCAAGTTGCTGTCGGGTACCTTTCCCTCGGTTGGGAAGGATCAGCGTCTTTCCACGGTCGTTCCCACTAGACCGTGTCACCGCAGGGATGCACCTACGCTTCCCTCCTTCGATTCCCATGCAATTGTGGATCGTGGATGCCTTTGCCATGTGCATGGCCTCCTCCCACCATCTCCAATGGGATGCTTCACCATCCACCTCCGAAGGTTAACTCCAAACAATCAAGTTAAAGTTAACCCAGCAGTTAACTCGAAAGCGAACGACAGGCGGCCGCCGCCCCTTCGGGGTTAACTCCACCGTAAACTGCGGGATATGAAGGTTAACTCCCCTGGGCGAGGGGGCGGCGAGGGAGCATCCCTTCGGCGGTGGTTTGTTAACCGAGGAGTTAACCGACGAGTTAAGAACGACGCTTCGTCGCCATTCCATCGTTGCGACGGCGCGCGCTTCGGCGATGGCGGACGGACGCAATGCGCCTGCAGAGGCGTCGCAAGGGCACCAGCAAGCGGATGGGATCATGAGCGGTGCGACGTTCGACGGATTGGAGCTGTCGGAGCCCACGAAACGGGCCATCCAAGAGATGGGATTCGACCAACTCACGCAGATCCAAGCCAAGAGCATCCCGCCTGCTTTGGCTGGAAAAGACATCCTGGGAGCCGCCTGCACTGGTTCAGGAAAAACGCTGGCTTTCCTTGTGCCGACGGTGGAGACCCTGTTCCGAGCCAAATGCGCCCATCACAACGGAACCGTGGCGGTGGTGCTCTCGCCCACCAGAGAATTGGCCTTGCAAATTTACGGCGTCTGCAAAGAGCTGATGAAATACCACAGCCAGACACACGGCATCGTCATGGGAGGAGCCAATAGAAGGAGCGAAGCGGAAAAGCTCGCCAGAGGAATCAACTTGTTGATTGCCACGCCAGGAAGGTTGCTCGATCATCTGCAAAACACCAAAGGATTCATGTACCGAAACCTGCTCTGTCTCATCATCGACGAGGCAGATAGGATCCTGGAAATTGGTTTTGAGGAAGAAATGGGACAAATCCTCAGGATACTCCCCTCCAAAAGGCAAACGCTGCTGTTCAGCGCAACGCAGACAACCAAAGTGGAAGACCTGGCCCGTTTGTCGTTCCGGTCCAAACCGTTGTTCATCGGTGTGGAAGCAGAGAAAAAGTACTCCACAAGGGAAGGTCTGGAACAAGGCTACTGCATCGTTCCGTCGGAGAAAAGGTTCATGCTGCTCTTCACCTTCTTACGAAAACACAAGAAGAAGAAGATCATGGTGTTCTTCTCTTCCTGCAATTCTGTCAAGTTCCACAGCGAGCTGCTCAACTACGTAGACGTGGCATGTATGGATATCCATGGAAAACAGAAGCAGCAGAAGAGAACCACTACCTTCATGGATTTTTGCAAGGCTTCAACTGGTATTTTACTATGCACGGATGTGGCCGCAAGAGGACTCGACATTCCCGCTGTGGACTGGATCATTCAATATGATCCACCGGATGATCCAAGAGAATACATTCACCGGGTAGGACGTACAGCCAGGGGGTCGCATGGGAGAGGTAGAGCTCTGCTCATGCTTCTTCCAGAGGAAATCAAATTTCTGAAGTTTCTGAGGGAGGCAAAGGTGTCCTTGAATGAGTACGAGTTCCCCAGCAACAAGATTGTGAACATACAGAATCAACTACAGCAGCTCCTCCAAAAAAATCACTACCTCAAGCAGTCTGCAGTAGACGCGTACAGATCATACATACTGGCCTACAACTCGCACAAAATGAAAGACACATTCAACGTCCAGAAGCTAGACTTGGCAGCTGTCGCTAGGTCTATCGGTTTGAGTGCCCCGCCAAATGTTCACATTCCAGTGGGAACAAAGTTGAAGGCACGTAGACAGCAACCGAAAGGACGCGGGTACGCCAAAACATGACTCAGCTTACCGTGCGGCACAATGCACCTGCATGCATTGGGAAATCACAATGGGAACTTTTTCGCACTTGTGAATGTATTGCAAGAAGGGAATAATATTGCTCGTATGTCTGGCTATGAAGCGTGAAATGATAAGTGGAGAGTGCGGAGTCTACTGTAACTATTTCCTCAGTTCAGGGCATTTGAAATTCTTGATTGTTACCCTTGGAATTGTACCGTTGTTTTCCATGCTTAACCCATGGTCATTTCTCTTCCCAATCCACGCGTTGCTATTTTCCAAACACATTCGCTAGTTGTGCCTCACTTGACCTAGGCAAGTTGAAGCCATGGTGTCCAAGGTACGCATCGAGGGTTCAATCTTTTCTTAGGTGGCAATTTGATCGAAAGGTAGGAACATGCATGACGTTCCATAGATGCTCCTAGAAGAGTGTGCAAGGTGGGGCATTTCCACTTGTCGTAGGAAAATGTTTGCTTGAAGATACCTAGAACTTTCACTAACTAGTGAAGCAAAAGCAACCACGGCAAAAATCACCAACTTAAGTATCATTTTTGCGCTCAAGTACAAGATACTCTAGCGTTGGAGAAACTCTTGGTCAATTTAATGAGCTACTCGATCTCTGCGTGTCACAAACCTTCACTTTGGATTGCTCAATACATGTATGGTGGTGCGTTGTTTCCACTTTGATCCTCTTGACAAGTCTTATAACTTCAAAATCATCCCTAGCTATTGCACCGCCGTTTGGAGTTTGAGAAAGAGTTCCACCTGCTGTATACAAAGCCTTCAATGAATTCTTGATAGGCTAGACCTCCATGTGTTCGCATGGTTTGAAAGGTCTCCACAATGCTTCCGTGATGAAACTAGAGTTTAGCAACGAAAGCTTTCATTGAGACCCTCTGTATACAACTACAAATTGAATCGTTAACTTTTCGAAGTGACCTGGGGATTGAAGAAAAACAAAGGTGCAACCTTCCCATGCTATCTTAAGCCATTCATCTCGAACACAATTCCTTTGTTGTACACCAACACCCGTAATGTAATTACTCACAGTGCCTTTCGCTTTAGAACATATCCCAATCTACCCAATGACCCTCTTCTATCCTTCCCCACGGAACACCGACCCCGATTTGTCATCCTAACCATGATTTGCATATTCGAAAAGGGATGTTCATAAAAAAGTAGATGTAATTCAATTGCCCATATATGTACGTCGATGATTGCCTACTCTAACGAAATCTTCATCGTCGAGGATGTTGCAAGTTGTTTGCTCTACAACAAGATTGCCACTTGGTTTCATAGTAGTGATTCTCTCGACGAAAGTTCGAGTTCTTTCCACCTTCCAAAAAAATTCCAACTGATTTTCCAATTCAAGGTAACCAACCGTCTCATTGTGCTTGAGATTGATACGATGATTTGTGTCTAAAGCTTTCGAGCTCTCAGTGAAAGCATACGCATGCGTTGCGAGGAGAACGGTTGCGTGCTCAATCTTCCTCGACAACTCGATCAAAGTGCAAAAATGCTCCAAGTGCTATTATAGGACACGAGATTCCTTCCTATACAAGATCCAGTGGATTGGATGTTCATTGCAATACTTTGCGCAGGATCGGGCCTACTTTTCCCATCATGTGCACGGTTTTTGATGTGTTCCACAAGTCATGCTCAACACACACGTCTTGCGGTCCTTCGCTTGCGCATCGTTCTTCCTTGTACCGTCGGCGCGAATCGCCGCAGAAACCTCTTCCTTGGGACGTTGCACCAACTTGCGTGTGGTTTTCCACGGTGTCTTTTGTTCCTTTCACCTCCATGCAAATCCTTGGATGCACGATGCCACGTGTTTGTGTACGTGTCACCTCCATGCAAATCCTTGGATGCATGGTGTTATGTGTTTTTGTTCCAACCTCTGAAGTGGAATGGAACACTTGTTCTCTTGTCTCGTCGGACGTGTGGCCTGTCGCCACGGCTTGTCGCCGCACATCCGACGCGAAGCACGTCGATCGTGGGATTCGAAGCGAGACGAGAGGAAGTGGACGCTTGCTGGGAGATGAAAGGCGACCAAGGGAGGATGCGACTGGCCGCCAGGACAGCGGCCAGGTTGTACAAGGAATATGTGAAGATGCAAGGGTGCGTGGTCGAAAACTGGACGAAGACGTCGCACGAGCGCATGGAAGTCGAAGAAACGACGAAGGAAGGTGTGAAAAGGTGTTTGGCGATGCTGACCGACGTGTCATGCGCGAACGTGCTTCCTGCGAACAGGGAACGAGGCACGCCTCCGGTGGTGGCTCCCACGAGCTTGGAGATCAAGAAAGGTCTTCCCAAGAAGAGGAAACCCAGTGCAGCGAGCTTGCGAATCCCAGAAATGATGGCGAAGATGCCGGACTTGCTTGCGAAGTACAAAGAATCGAGGAAAAAGGTCAAGAGTCCGCTCCACGAAGCGCTCTTCCCGGGAAGAAAATCTCCCAAAAAACTGCCTGGCCAATGAAGACCTGCACGCAGCGTTTACAGAAATACCACGTCGCCGGTGCCTGCGAATTCAAAGAAGAATGTCCCAAAAAAACAGAGCAAGGAGCACAAGAAGAAGGGCCAGAAGAATGAAGTGGCACTCGTTACGCCCCCGACAAGTTCCAACAAGGCCCCCGTGGTGGACACACCAATCAGCCCCGAAAGTGTCCCGGCAGTGTTCGAAATACCCATGAGAATGCCTGCGTGATCCGGTGCAATGTCCATGTGATTGACAGCAAAGCCGCCCCTGGATAATCCTAGCATCCCAGACAGACAGGAAGTCCAGAACAAACCTGTGGATGTGCGTTCTGCCTGGGACATCATGACCACGGCAATGCCAGCGCCAACGAATCCAGTGGTGTTGACAAGCTTTCTCGCTGCCGTGACCGAGAAGTGGTGACGGAAGATCAAAACATCTCCAGCAAAGCCTCCAACGTTGGCCATCAGGAACATGATCATGTAAGGCAAGGCTTTCAAAGGCCCAAGGCTGGCCAGATCGCTTCCCAGACCTTCCCCGAAGTATTTCGGAATCCAATTCAGCGCCGTGTAAAACGTGTAGTGAAAGGTGAAATTGTTGACAACGATGGACCAAAACGCAGCACACCGTAGGAGCTTACGCACAGAGAACTTCTGTTTTGCCCCGTAACCAGGCTTCAAGCGCGGATCCGATTTACTTCCATCGGGCTCTGTGCGCACGTTCGTGCCGGAGGATGCCTTTGTCTCGGGCAGCCGTCTGCTGTATACGTTGTCTACCATGTCTTTTGCCAGCCACATCCATAAGAACACCCAAGTCAGGCCTGCAATCCCACTCGTGCGGAAGACAGCAAACGGCCCTAGAATTTTTCCAATCGTAGGCAACACGAGAATCGCCACTGCAGATCCGAAATACATGCCCGAGGTAGCCAAGGAGACTGACCTCGCCCTTTCCACGGGAGGCACCTGCTGGGAAAGCACGGAGTGCACAGCTGGTATGAACACGCCTTGTGATGCACCTACCAAGACTCTTGCCAGCATGAGTTGGGCTGAGGTACTACACAGCCATGGTGTGATGATGGATGTGACGGACCAGCTGAGGAAGCTACCCATCAATATGTTGGAGAGACCGATCCTGGCCGAGATCCAGCTGCTCGGTATTTGCGTCAGTGCGTATCCAAAGAAGAAGGAAGACATGACGGCACCTTCTACCCCTTCTCCCACGGCTTCTCGCTTGGCCAGCTGGCCGTAAGCGATCGGAAACCCAACCCGCTCCACATACGCCACGAACGTGCACAGCGTGCACAGCCACACCACCCTTCGATGCTTCCTCGTCGCCATCGCCAGTCCGTCGGATTCAGCGCTTCCGAACCCGAGCTTCGACGCGGCTTTCTCGCATGAATTCCTCGTGTCGTGGTTCCGACGTGCACGTGTCGAAAAAAGATGGTTGAGATGCCACCGAGAGACACACGTCCACGAGCAAGCCAACCACGATGGCAGCTCTTGGTGAAGGATGGGAAGGCAACAAGACACGACGACGAAGGTAGGCAGGTGGACAAGGAGAGCGGCAATACGATGTGGCGGATGTGCGATGAAAGCCAATGGTGTCGTCCGACATCCTTCGACGAGCGACAAGACGGTGAACGGACACAAGAATGGCACCTCGAGTGCATTGCTAAGAGGCGACAACATGCTGAAGACACAACGCATGGCAAGGATTGTGCAGTTGATGGCATCACGAATTGTGATCGTAGGCATGCCTTCATGGCATGGGGATGCCTATGGAAAATGCGCGGCGCAACGCGGCATTCCTTGTGGCCAAGCACAAGTGTGGTCCTTCTAAATGTTTGCAAGTTCGAACGTTCGAACACAAGCTTCCATGGTTTGCGTCCATGGGGAGGATGGCACGTTGCACAAGCAACAAGGCGGTTCCTATGTTGGCCATTTGAATTCCAATCGGAATGAGCGATAGGAGAACCGGTTCGAGCCGGGCACGTCCTTCTCCATCGTCACTCCATGTCTCTCGTATGCTTTGCACCTTATCGTTGGCGTGCGTCGATGTGTTTGGTGGGTTGTTTCCACTCCAAAACTCGCCGTGCACTATGTGTCCGTATAAGATGGGGTGCTACCAAGGATCCACTCAACCGCCATCTTTCTTTCTCTTCGGACCCTGCCTCTTCCACGCACGTCCCCTCTTCTCTCCCACCGTATACCTCTCCTCTCCCACAACGGTATCGGTATCCGTTTTTCGCGCCGCCGCTTTGATCTCGTTGTCGATTCGGGCCGGGTTGGGAGGGGGAGGGGTGTGGCGGCTGCCAGTCGAGCGGTGTCGCACGTGTGTGGACGTCCATCTGCACGTGGTCGACGTCTCTTTCGCACGTGGCAGGCGACCACAGCCGCGATGGCGGAGCACCACGACACCACCTTCGAATCGGCCGACTCGGGCGCGTCCTTGACCATCCCGCAACAAGCCGGACAAGTGCGCAAGAACGGATTCATCGTCATCAAAGGGAGACCCTGCAAGGTGCGTGCGTGGTCGTGGGAAAGCAGCGATCGCGACCAAGGATGTAGGAAGACGGATCGGATCCACTAGGACGTCGAAGGAGGCTGGGAACGCGCATCCTGCCTACGTGACGCGACAAGAACGAGGATGCGGACGGGAAGCGAACGGGCGGAAGAGAGGAGCTCCTGACGGTCCGTGGACCACGCATCGACGTCTTCGACGGCTGACACGCTTGCTTGCTAATGATCGTAGGTGGTCGATGTTTCCACATCCAAGACGGGAAAGCACGGACACGCCAAATGCCACTTCGTAGCCCTCGATATTTTCACGGGAAAGAAGATGGAAGAACTAGTCCCTTCCACACACAACTGTGAAGTGCCCAACGTCCAGCGCCAGGAGTACTCCCTTCTCGACATCGACGAAGACGGCTTCTGCTCCTTGATGGACGATCAGGGGAACACCAAGGACGATCTGCGCTTGCCAAACGACGAAGCCCTTGCCAAGCAGATTCAGGACATGTTCGATGAAGGCAAGGAGCTCGTGGTGACTGTCCTCAAAGCCATGGACGAAGAGGCAATCAACATGGCGAAGGAAGCCGCCGCAGGAAAGTAAACATGAGAACAAAAAGTGCTCGAAACGAAATGGAGGGAATGGGGATTTTTGGCCTCAACTCGAAGTTATGTCGTTGGCCGCAAACACTGTGTAGTGAATTTTCCTCGTGTGAAATACACTTGAAGCTACAGACGTTTCTTACATCCTTTCCCTGCCTAGAGCGCATCAGCGTTCGAAGCGGCAGAGACGCGCCCAGCAATCAAGTCCAAGTCTCTGCGGCCCTGCGAGGTCAGACAACGCCCGCCTTTCACTCCGTTGTGGGCCTCTACAAGTTTCATCTTCTCCAGCTGGTGCAGGATGTGTCGGATCAAGCCTCTAGATCCAGTGGACACGTGTACAGGTCGCACTCCCCTACGGTACTTCCCGCAATAAATCTTGCCAAAGGTCTTCACTCCGATCCCTTGCTTCATGTAGATGTGACGCACGACAGACGCTGCGCGGACGAAGTACCAGTCTGGATCCAAGGGTGGAAGTTCTTTGTGCCTGCCGGTCTTGACCAGATCCACCCATTCCGGCAGTTGAATCTGTGCGCACGACGAACCACACGCACATCGTAGACGCGGACACGGTCAGCTGGTTTCCTTTCGATCCGGTCGTTCGTTTTGGATCGCGTGGCTGCGCTTGCCGCGCCACTCGGCTCCCTCGACGCCCATCGGACCCAACAACCCTAAGGTCGCGATCGCATCGACGTCGTCGGCCACCGATGCGCCGCCACTCCATCCATCCGTTCGCGGTGCGGATCCAAACCATCCTTTCCTCCCATCTCCAGCGCCGTCGCGCCGTCCACGTCTCGCAGGTGCGGCTCCTTCGTCGTGCCCACCACCGCCGCCCGTTTCTCCCTTCTTCGCGGCCTCCATCGGCGGCTCTTCCCGTCCCGTCGCGCCACGCCACGCACCTTGTCGCTGGCCTTGAGGTGTTCGGCGTACGCTGCGATGAAGGCGTCCGCGGGCACGTCCTTGACGGTGGCCATGGCGACGTGTGCACGTCGCTCGTCGCACGATGTGTCGCCAACACACGAGCAGGTGTGGCGGCGGACCCTCCGCCCATCCCCCCCTCCCTTTCGAACCCCCTTTCGAAACCGGATGGATCCCCTTTCGAAAAGAAAACGAAAGGAACGCATCCCCCTTTCCCCTCGGGATGCCGAGGGATCCTGGCCGACCGCCTTCGACCACACGTGGAACCGAGTCCCAAGAAGAGAGGAGTCCAGGTCGTGCGATGCGAAGCGTCCGTGCTTGCCAGGAGGATCTACGTGGACAAGTCGCACTCCTGAGACGGTTGGGTCGGGATAGTGCCTCCGTTGGAAGCGGTTCAAGCCAAGGGGGAGGCGTTTCTTTGGAAAGTTTGTCCTTTGCGTCGAGCCCACGGAAAGGTTGAATCGAAGGGCACTTGCGAGCGCTTTCCTAATGCTTCTACACGAAGATAGCGGCATGTGATGTTTGGATTGCCACCGGTAGCAAACACGTCCAATCATGGGTACCTAGGCTTGCGTGGTTGGTGGTGAGGGGATGGCTTTCCTTGGTGTGGATGAACGTTCCATCGCACCTCCTGGCGATCACGCTCCTCGTCGAAAGTTTGGTTACTCGAAGGTGGAATCGGATGCCCTTTGATTGGGTGGAAGTTGTCGATCTCATGGGACCGTTGTCGAGCAAGGATTGGTTTGGATCGATCGATGAATTCAAATCGATCGAGCGTGACCGGTGGTTCCCAAGGACGTCGAAGTTTACGGCTGGAGTGTTTGGTGTAAGCGCGGGATCTTGTCCATCGTTGGATTGGCTCACGCATGCGCCGGTCGTCCACGCTCGGCGCCACGCGATCCGTTCGTCGCCGTCTTCTTCCACCGCACCTGTCCTTCCCATTCCTCGAGAAGAAACTCCCATCGCACCCACCTCCTCGCCTCCCCGTTCGGTGGATCGATCGAGTTTCTTCTCTCCAACCCGAGAAGAAACTCCCACCCAGGCACCGGTGTCTCTCCACCGGGTTTTCCTGTCCCATCCTCGGTTGGACCGTTCCTTTCTTCCCTTTCAACGCGTCCCTTTCTTCCCTTTCAACGCCACGGGTTCGGCCTGGGTCGACGAGGAAAGTGGTGTGGGCGGTCGGACTCGGTCAACTGCACGTGTGGATCGAGCGACGCACTCGTGCACGTTTGGACGCACCTGCGGATCGAACACGAAGCCAACATGGCCACAGGCATGCCGTACGGACTGCAGGCCATGCTCAAGGAAGGGCACAGCTACTTCGCAGGGATCAACGAAGCCGTCCTGAAGAACATCGAAGCCTGCAGAGGCCTGGCACGGATCACCAGGACCTCCATGGGACCAGCTGGTGCGACAAGCGTAGACGTGCGAAACGAACGAACGAGGAATGGAAAGGATCGAAGAGGGAGACACGTGCTGACCGCGACGATCTGCGATCGTTCCAGGATCGAACAAGCTGCTGGTGAACCACCTCGGCAAGCTGTCGGTGACCAGCGACGCTTCCACCATCCTGCGGGAAGTAGAAGTCAGCCATCCTGCCGCGAAGCTCATGGTGCATGCGGCAAACGCGCAAGATGCGGAAGTCGGAGACGGAGCCAACTTCGTCATCACCCTCTCAGGAGAGCTGATCGGCAACGCCGAAGCCCTCCTCTTGGACGGGTTGACTGCGGCGGAAATCGTGGAAGGATACGAGAAAGCAGGTGAAAAATGCATCGCCGTCCTAGAAAGCTTGGTGGTGGAGGGTTCGGACAAGTTCGATGCTAGAGACGTGGAACAAGTCACCTGGAGGATCCGAGGTGCGGTGTCCAGCAAGCAATACGGATACAGCGACTTCCTGTGCAAGCAAATCGCCGAAGCTTGTGTGGCGGTCTGTCCAGAAAATCCCAAGTCGTTCAACGTGGACAATGTCAGGGTGGTCAAACTACCTGGAGGAGGATCTTTGGACTCTCTGGTGGTCAAAGGCATCGTCCTCCAATCCACGCCAAAGGGGAACATACTCAGGGTCAAAGACGCGAAGGTCGCCGTCTACAGCCAGGGCTTGGACAGTGGAAACACCGAAACCAAAGGGACAACCCTCTTTCGCTCAGCAGCAGAGCTCGAAGCGTACTCGAACGATGAAGAGGCGCTGCTCGAGAAAACCGTGGCTGCGATTGCGCAGACGGGAGTGAAACTCGTCGTGAGCGGAGGATCCATCGGAGAAATGGCTCTTCACTACTTTCAACGCTACAAGATGATGGTGCTCAAAATAGGATCGAAGTTCGAGCTCAGGCGGTTTTGCAGGGTCTCGGGTGCTTCTGCGATCTCCAAGTTCCAAGCCCCCACCGTCGATCAGATTGGATTTGTTCAATCCTGTGCAGTCGAGGAAATTGGCGGTGCAAAAGTGACTAGAGTGGAGCAGTCTGACGCTTTGAGCTCTGTCTGCTCCATTGTGATTCGGGGAGCCGCTGAGAACTCCTTGGACGAAATTGAACGGTGTGTGGACGACGGGGTGAATGCTTACAAAGTTTTGTGCCAGGATCCTAGGGTAGTGCTATCGAATGGAGGTGTCGAGAAGGAATTGGCCAAGCGGATCCGCGCGTTTGGAAACCAGCTCCATGGTCTGGACCAGCATTCGGTATCCGCTTACGCAGACGCCTTGGATGCCATCCCTAAGCTCCTTGCGGAAAACGCGTGTCAAGAAGACGCGAACGAAGTCTCGTCCAGCCCATCCGCTCCTGCAGCTGGAGCAGATGCAGCCACTGGTGACGTGGCCGCTGCAAGCCCTGCATCTCCGACGCTGATGCAGGAAGGAGTTGTGTACGATTTGTACAGGACGAAGCACAGGGGCATCAAGCATGCCACGGAGGCTGCCTTGGCGGTCCTGAGCGTGGACCAGATCATCATGTCGAAGCCGGCCGGTGGACCTCAACCTCCCAAGCGGGGTTGAATGCATTTGCTCCCTTTCTTCAGTTTGCGATGGGAATCAAGTTCTTTTTGGCTTTCCTCTGTGCGTGCACATCCACGGAAATGAACACCCTCTTGGTGATTTTGTCGCGGTCGAATCGCACCTTTCCGCTTTCCAAGGCCATGAGGGTGTGGTCCTTTCCCATGAGCACGTGTTCTCCTGGATGAAACTTCGTCCCTCTTTGTCGCACGATGATGTTGCCTGGTGCGATCCACGACCCTGCGGATTTCTTGATGCCCAGATACTTGGGATTCGAGTCCCGGCCGTTCCTCGTGGATCCTCCTGCTTTCTTCATGGCGTTCCTCACGAACGTTCCCACGCCTTCCGAGGCACGTTCCCACCACGCGCTGCACGCAGGCAAGACGACGTTTCCTGCGCAGGCACGACGCGTGGTCAGCTCGCACGTCCACGCCACCGGACCACGTCGTGCGTCCGTTCTTCCGCTCCGTCCGTCCACCTACCGCCTCCCCACACGCCTTCCACGATCCTGCGCCTCGCCATCGTCCACGCAGGCCTCCTCCTCTCGCCGATCGATCCGCAGGCGGACGAAACGCGCGTGGCTTACGCCGCCAGATCCCACGCGGAATGCGCGTCGTGCTCGTGCTTTGGTCCCTCCTTTTCCACTTCCTGTCCTACTAATCCCCTCGCATCACGTTCATTGGTATGGATCGCGACGATGAGACGGACGCCCCAGAAGACCTTCTCGAAGGTTCGAATGGGGACGATAGCTCAGTTGGGAGAGCGTTAGACTGAAGATCTAAAGGTCGTCTGTTCGATCCAGACTCGTCCCGAGGCTGCCCCGTAAAAGAAAAACCAATTCGACCTCTCTCCTCCCCCTCTGTCTGTTCCTCACATCCTCTCTCTGCCTCTCCCACCGTGGGGAGGGAGGGAGAGGGGAGAGGGAGAGAGCGAGTGGGGAGGAGAGGGAGGGGACCATCGACCTCCCTCGTCCACCGAGGAGTGAAACGACAACACCGTTCACGAGTCTCGTCGAACACCTGGCGTGGTGCACACGCGTGCGTCGCGATTCCCTTTTTGTTTTTGGGCGTGGGAAGGAGAGAGGAGGGAACCGTGGAAACCAACGAGGAAACTCCACGGATTCGAACGATGCCGACACTGGCCGAGGGAAACGTGGGTAATGCGCATGCCATCGGACACCGACCGAGCATGTGTGCGGCCAAGGAAGTGCCCTGCCACGACGGACGTGGGAGGTTGCTTGGATGAAACGCTCGCCATTTTGTACGTGGAACGTGGGCACACGACGTGAGAGGCCGTGTCATCGCCAAAACAAGGTCGCCAAATGGAAGGCATCGAGTGCAATGCGTCATTGGACGACGACCGATCACTCCGTTTCGAGGTCGGGCAAGTCATCGCAACGCGTTTGTGCGTCAAAGCGGGGAAAGGGGTTGGCCGCTTGTTTGCGCTTTGAACGTTGAGTGAAGATGGCGCCCTTCGAAACGGAGGTGCCTTTTGTCGAAACCACCCTTGTACGTGCACGTTTGAGTGTCCTATAGCCACGTGTGTTCGTGGACGCACCGTATTGCCCATGGAGGGGATGGAGGAATCCGACTTAACGTTTGGTTTCGTGCCTCTGCTATGCAGATGCTTGCGCGTGCACAACGTACATTGGCAAAACGGAAACTTTCGTAGGAGATTCCACGCCCAACACCGTCCAACGTTGTCGCGTACAAAAATATGGGTCGATCCGGACGTTTCTCTTGCACGGATTTTGGAGGATTGCCGCGCGTTCTTGTTCTTGTTCGCGGGCATCGTTCCTTCACACGTGATTCATGGTCGTTCGGGGCACGTGTCGGTTGGATGGCACCGCATGCGTGCGTGGCGTTCCGCGTTTCTCTCATGCGCCAAACCGGAGCGGTGGTGGGACGTCTTCTCGCGATGGATCCCCGTCCTTTCCATCGACCAGGGGGGTCGCCGTTGGACCGCTTTCACCACACCACGTCTTTTGCTTCCTCTTCCCGCTCTCTCTTCGTGGCAACATGGATCCACCTCCTCCCCGCCCACACCATCCACGCAATCATCCTCACTCACGTCCTCCTCACCCACATCATCCACATCATCCATGTTATCATCCTCCTCGCTCACCTCCATCCTCCACCTCCACGTCGTGTTCCTCATCCACATCTTCCTCCTCATCCGCATCATCCACATCATCATCCACATCTCCCTTCTCTCCCACATCATCATCCACATCATCATCCACATCTTCCTTCTCTCCCACATCATCATCCACATCATCATCCACATCTTCTACATCTTCCTCCTCATCCGCATCATCCACATCATCATCCACATCATCATCCGCATCATCCACATCATCATCCACATCTTCCTTCTCTCCCACATCATCATCCACATCTTCTACATCATCATCCACATCATCATCCACCACCCCGTCTTGTTGTTCCTCCGAAACCGGGTGGGGACGTCCATCCACGAGGGTGTGGGTGCATCTGCCTCCCCCTCCCCCCCACCGAACCGAGGTGTGTCTGCTCCCAATGGGGTGCATCTCAAACCGACGTGGACCACGGCCATGCCGCACGTGCGCGCGTCTTTCGCCTTCGCGAGCGCCGCCATGCCGCCTCTCCTGCGCCGCCAGGCGATGGCGGAGGTCGAGATGCGCTTCTGGAAACGCAAGGGAGCCTGCAGGACCGCCACGACGCGGCTGGCGATCCGAAACGCCGCCGTGCGACGCATGGACGTCGTCGCACGTGCCGTGCGCGACGAAGACGAGCTCGAGAAGCCGGCCAGGCCGCGTCCGCCGCCGACGAACTTGCGTGGGAGGCCGCCACGCGGACGCACGGTGCGCAAGAAGGCGCCGGACGGCGCACGTGGCAAGCCGAAGCCGTCGCGAGAGCCGCAGCAGGCGTCCACGTCGCCGCCGCCAGCTCCGAAGCCGCGCACGGACGCTTCCGACGTCGCCGAAGCGCCTGCCGAAGCGCCGAAAGGACCGCCACGTGGACGGAAGGAGAACAAGCGAGGCGCACGTGGCGGCGTGGAAGCGTCTCGTCGCAAGGAGAGCGACGGAGATGGCGGAAGGCGGAGGACGAAGCGCGTGGAGAAGGACAACGACAACGTGGTGGTGACGGCAGGGATGAAACGACGTGGACGTGCGCAAAGGAAAGCCGCGAGGATGGCCACGAAGATGGCCCAAGCGCCCACGCGCGTCGACATGATCGAATTGGGCGAAGAAGGGATGGACGTGGCCGAGCTGGCTCACCTCTTGGCGGTCTCGGAAGCCGAAGTGGTCAAGACGCTGTTCCTGCAAGGATTTGCAGCCAGGGTCAACCAAACCTTGGACGTTGAAGCGGTCAAGCGCGTGGCCCAAGCGTACGAAGTGGAAGTGATGGAAGTGGACCCGGAAGAAGCCAAGAGGACCATGGCCAAGAAAGATCGCGACTTCATGACCGACGATGACCTCAACTACCTGCAGCTCAGGCCGCCGGTGGTGTGCGTCATGGGACACGTCGACCACGGAAAGACCTCGCTTCTGGATTACATCCGACGCTCCCGCGTCGCCGACGGAGAAGCCGGTGGAATCACGCAAGGCATTGGTGCCTACGTCGTGGAACTCCCCGAAACTAATGCCTCTCAAGAGGAAGAAGAAGAAGACCACACGCACCAAGAAAGGAGGGTGTGCTTCTTGGACACGCCGGGACACGAAGCCTTCACGGCCATGCGTGCTCGAGGCGCCAAAGTCACCGACATCGCCATCGTCGTCGTGGCCGCGGACGACGGTGTGCAACCACAGACTGTGGAAGCGGTGCGCCACGCCCAAACAGCCGGTGTTCCCATCGTGGTTGCCATCACCAAGGTGGACAAAAAGGAAGCCAACCCGGAAAAAATCAAAACGGAAATCGCGGACCTTGGGCTCCTGCCGGAAGAATGGGGCGGCGAAGTGCCAGTGGTGGAGCTCAGCGCCAAGACGGGACAAAACGTCGACCAGTTACTCGAGACCCTGCTGTTGGTGTCCGAAGTGGAAGAGCTCATGGCCAACCCACAGAGAGCTGCTGGGGGAACCATCGTGGAAGCACACCTGGATCGGGCGAGAGGACCGGTGGCCACGCTCCTGGTGCAGGCTGGAACCTTGAAGGTGGGCGATGTCGTCGTTGCAGGCGCAGCTACTGGAAGGGCAAGGGCGCTGCTCAACGACCTCCAGGAATCCATTCAGGATGCTGGACCATCCATTGCCGTGCAGATGTTGGGCCTAGATCAGGTCCCGGTGGCGGGGGATGTGTTCGAGGTGTACCCGAGCGAGGCGGAGGGGAGAGAAGCTGCCAAGAAGGCTTTGGAAAAGCAACGTCAGGAACGCATCGCACAGCAGGGGCAATGGGGAAGCCGCATTGCAGCCGAGGGGGAAGGCAGCAATGCAGCCCCATCCAGCGTCAAGCAGCTGAACGTTATCTTGAAAGCGGACGCATCGGGGAGCTTGGGTGCAATCAAGCATGCTCTTGACCAGATCCCACAGGACAAAGTCATGCTGCGCATCTTGCTCACCGCCACGGGTGAGGTCACGCGTTCTGACGTGGACCTTGCAGCAGCCAGCGACGCAATCATCTTTTCGTTCAATGCAACGGCCCCGGATGCAGTTGCGGCGGCTGCCAAGGGCGTGGGAGTGGAAATCAAGTCGTATGACGTGATCTATGGGCTGTTGGAGGATGTTCGCACAGCGATGGAAGCACTCCTCCCGCCTTTCACGGAGAAGACGCGCATTGGGGCTGCAGATGTTCTTGCGATATTCGGGAGCGGCCGCGCGTCTAAGGTAGCGGGCTGCCTCATGACAGAAGGAAAAATCAAAGTGAACAGTAATGTGGAGGTCGTCCGTGGCAAGAAGGTAGTTCACGAGGGTGAAGTGGACTCCTTGCGCAGGGTGAAAGATTCTGTGCAAGAGGTTGGGGAGGGCACAGAGTGCGGCGTCTCTGTGAAGAATTACAATCAGTGGGAGGTAAATGACAAGATTGTTGTGTACGATGTCGAAATCAGGAAGCAGACCCTGGAGGATGTCGTAGTGTAAGCTGCTGTGCCTGCAGGCCAGCGTGCTTAGGCTGAACTGCCGCGGGGATCGTTGAAGTCCTGTGCAGGCACGGCCAACGGAATGTGCGTGGTTGTGACGGGTTTTGCCGTGCTAGGAACATCTTGTGATCGGTTTGGGCCGCATTTACCCAATAAAGACTGGCTCCTGTTCTTGCATCGCACACCAAGGGCAAGGTGCTATCCTGGTGAAACGGAACCTGTTCTGGTTGTGTAGATACTCACTTGTAGCCTTCTATGTGTACTGGGTTCTCGCCACGTACCAGTCCTTTCCTGCGGCCGTCGCTGCTCGATTTTGCTGTGGGGTGCGATTGATAAACCTTTTGTTATGTACAGACTGGAATTCTATGTTGTTGCAGGATTGCTTCGGATGGACGATGGCTGTCCTTCTGGCGATGAGGATGCAGAGACGCAAGTCAGAAGGCAGTGCGTTTGTGCCTGTACACGATGCTGTCTGCATGTGAACCGGCGGCGTCAAGGTGGGGCGGTCACGTTTCCGGGCGCAAGGCAGTCCTGCATGTAACGAACTTGGTTCCGCGTGCATGGTTCCGCACTCTGCTTGCTTTTGGCTGGTTTGGGTGCTTTTTCTTCCCGTTTCGCTGCGGATGCTGCAGGGTCGTCCGTCTGGATGCGTTGCATCCTCGCATGGTCGCGTTGGCTTTCTTGCAAGGCAATTCCGCTCCCCCTTTTGTCTTCTGCACGCCATTTCCCGCGGGGGTGCCGTCGTTGCTTGTCCACGCGGTGCTCGTTGCATTGCACCGTTGCCCCTATGGGCCACGCACGGACCGCCACCTTCAACTCCACGTCTACTTCTGCATTTGCATCCACTTTGTGTACGCCCAATTCCATCCGGGGTCCGTCACGTATCTTCTGCGCATCTCCATCCCTTTGCACGCTTCCACCGTGGGTGTTCCTTCCACGTCCATCTGCACGTGCATGGATGCTTGCATGGTGATGGCCAAACCCACACGTGCAGGTGGCATGGCCACGTAGCGCATCGCAAGCGACGTGCACGTGCGCTTCGACGAAGGCGATGGAGGCGTCGGCAGGCGGACGTGGCGCACGCACGTGGCGATGGCGCATGGCGCAGGCGGGCGCGGCGAGCGGCGCGTGTGCGATCGCAGGCATGGCCGTGCGAGATCCCGACGGATGGCAGAGGCGCGCCTGGCGCACCGTGCGCACCGCGTGGCGCGCCGCACGCGACTACCGCAGCACGTGCGTGCACGTGCAAGCACGCAGCGCTCGCACGTGCAGCGGCGACGTGTGGTGTGCGACGTACGCGGACATGCACGCCAGGCAAGCCGACAGGCTGCTGCAGCTGGCGCAGCAGAACGGCGGCTTGTACGCCAAAATCGCACAGTTCGTGGCGGCCAGGAGCAACGTAGGACTGCCAGACGTGTATGGAAAGAAGCTGCAGCAGATGCAAGACAAGGCCGATCCGAAACCATACGCGGCCGTGCAACACGTGCTGGAACAAGACGTGGGAAAACAAACCCTGCAACAAACCTTCCAACGGATCGAAGAAACACCGGTCGCCGCCGCAAGCATCGCACAAGTGCACAAGGCACAACTGGTGGATGGCAGGCACGTGGCCGTCAAGGTGCAGTATCCTCAAATCAAAAAACAATTCATGGCCGATCTGTTCCTGCTGGAAACCATCCACGCACTGTCGCGATGCGTGCTGCCCCAACTCAACCTCAAGTGGCTGCTCGACGACTTCCGAGAATCCTGCAAGCAGGAGCTGGACTTCCGCACGGAACAAGCAAATGCCAAAGCCCTGCGTGCCATCATGAAAGGGACCAAGGGGATACATGTACCGGAGGTGTTGGACAGTTTGTCGTCCGCCAGGGTCATCGTCATGGAGTATGTGGATGGCTGGAGGATCGACGACCGAACTTCCATGAAAGCAAATGGAGTCAAAGAAACGGACGTGGCGGGATTGCTTGCCCATGCGTACGGGAAAATGATGTTTTTGGGCGGGACGGTGCACTGCGATCCCCACGCCGGAAATCTGCTCGTGAGGAAGGACGCTAAAGGGAGGCCCCAGTTGGTCTTTCTCGACCACGGGCTGTATGTGAAACTTCCCACCCAGTTGCGCAAGGAGTACGCCTCCTTGTGGGTGGCCTTGAAGAACAAGAGCAACAAAAACCTCCAGCTGGCCACCAAAAAGCTCGGTGTGCCCGCCGATCTGCTGAGATTCCATCCCTTGCTCTTCGAAGGTGACCCTCCAGCGCAACACCGAGCCTGGCAGACCATACCTAGGCAACAGAGGAAAGACATGGACGAATGGATCTCCTTGCGCATGGATGGCCGAGGTCAGCTGGCTGCAGATGCAACGCGCTTCTTGACCTCTTTGCCGAGAGAGATCGTCTATTTGCATCGTGCACAAGCCATCGTTGCGAGCTTGGATCGTGAACTCGTAGGTAGAGGGAAGGGGGAAAATGCACGTTTGGATGTGTATTTTAAGTATGCCAAAGCTGCGGCTGCGTGAGCGTCGACCAGTCGCACACGCCAAATACAGATCCAAGCGAGGCGTGCAACGTCGACCGTGGGTCGTGATCTGCAGCAAAGTTGCAGTTTCTTACGGGCAGATGCCTGGGCCATATCCCGACTCGAGTTCAGGGCACTTCAACCGCAAATGGAAGAGCTTTTGCTTCTTCCAACACCAATGTGGTTCGCTTGCACTCTCAATAACGAGTTGCTCCTGCATGCTCGGTTCCATGTTGCTCATCAATTAAGAACAGCGACCCGGTTCATGCTGTACCTCATGATCCGGTGGTCCAAATAATACTGTAGGGCATTGAAGAGGCACTGCCGTTCCAAGGCACGCGAGCGAAATGCAAAGGATGCCAAGCTATCCCGATGCCCGACGCGTTCGACCAGCTGTTCGATGATCGGGCCTTCATCAAGCTCTTCCGTCACAAAGTGTGCGGTCGCACCGATTATTTTCACGCCTTTCTGGTACGCTTGTTTGTAAGGATTTGCACCTTTGAAGCTCGGCAGCAATCCATGATGAATGTTGATAATGTCCTTTCCGTAGCGTTCCAGAAATCGAGGCGAGAGCACCCTCATGTATCTTGCAAGCACCAAGATATCCGTGTCTTTCACGGCCTCGAGCATTTCATCTTCCTCGTCTTGCCCACGTTGTTGTATGTGACGAAACTTCACCTGGTGGCGTTCGAACATCCTGTGTATGGGATTTTGCGCAGGCAGTGCATGGTTGGACACCGCGCAAGGTATTTGGCATCGCAGTTCACCTGCATCCCATCGTTGGATCACTTCATTCAAGCAATGTTGCTGGGACGAGAAGAGGAGCCCGACGCGCAGTTGATTCTCCAAGCCAGGCACATGGACCTTGCTTTCACGAGCATTCCAACTCCATCCCAGCTGCCGGAATTCCTGGGTGACTTGTTCCATGGGCCATGTGTTTGGATCGAAGGTGAATTCTGCACGTGACATGAACATAGGCTCGTCTTCTGCATCGGTGTCCACATGCAAATCGAAGCTGTACATGTTCCCACCTCTCCGAGTGATCAATCCAGAGATGCTGGCCAAGACGCCCAGTCGATCTGGACATCGAAACTTGTGCACTGCACGCATCTTGCACCAATGCTCTTGCTTGCTATCGTCGGACAGCCACCAATCCAAACCACGTGCCGATATTTGGAGGTGGTGTCGGACGCACGTGCTTGTGCGCAGCTTCCGTCCTTCACGCTTGCCGTGCCATGTCGTCGCTTCTTCCACTTCGTTCGCACGCTTCCTTCCTTTCTCGTGGCGCTTCGAACAAGCGGCCTGTGCGCGGTCGCGGATGAGATGCGCACGTGTCGGAACGTCCGACTGGACTGGATTGGATTGGATGTGGATCGCAAAGAACAGGTGCACAAACATGTCCAAAGAAGGAAGGGAGAACCGTGGTTGGAAATGCGAAGGAAAATGGTGCGATGCAGATCCAATCCGTGGGAATGGAAAGGAAGCAAGTGGAGATGTGAAGGTGCACAAGTGACGGTCCCAAGTTCTGCAGCACTTGGAACGATGCAGGCGCCAGGGTCCGTGAATTGCATCCGATGGACCGGCAGAAAAACATGACCGTGCATGCACGAGGCCATTGTTTCACACCTCAATTAGATCAAGATGTGGAACGGGCAAAGTGGTTTCCGTTCCACACCTACGAAAAAGGAACCGAATAGTGCAATGTAGATCCTTGTGTTGCAGACATTGCGGGACGAAACTCTGCCAGTTCGGAGGATGGAGCTCTGCCATGATGCCTTTTCAAACCATAAGGAGTTCTAGACTTCAAAACTCCCAGTTATTTCTGCAGGAAATATGCACGGTGTGGTGAACGTCTTCGTCCTCTGTGTGCAAAATGTGCATGCATCCAAATGCCAGCGTCAGAAGCAAGAACGCGGCACAGAAGCCTCTTCGATAGGAACAAGAGTGTATGATTGCATTTGCATGCCTGCTACCTCAAAAGGAGAGCCTGGCCAGTCTTAGGGGCAGGATGAAGTGTCAGCTGTCAGCCACACCGCGAAAGGTTTGTCCATACTACGTGGAAGGGGAAAAGGACACTCATTGCTTTGTCAGTATCAAGCAGGACTGAGTGACTGAGAATGATCCATTTAGACCTGAATTTTGTTCCCAGAAGCAAGGGGTTTTGTAGACACGCAGGCATTGCTACGAAATTGCCAATGGTGCGCTTGGCAGGGATATCATATCAGAATTGCCAATGCTTTTTGAAGCTTAGCATTCATTAGGGTCTTATTTTGGTAGGCGGGACGTGCATTGATTGTACGGATAGGATTCTGAAGACACACTAGACAGTGGACTTCATCATTGTGCTCCATAATGTTGTGAGCAGCTTGTTCCATAATTCATTGGTCAAAGAAACAAAAACACTGGACAGGCGTGTTTTTGTAAGTTGTTCTTCTCCAAGTGGTCTGTCACAATTATGGTGGAGTGCTCAGTGTAATGTGAGGATAGTAAGTTGCCTGTTTGGCAAACAGTATTTGAAACAAGGAATGCATGTTTCTTCCTAGGGTGTTGTAGGGATGTATCTGCAGCTGTTCCAAGAGTGAAGACATCGTGAAAGGGCCATGCCTGTGGTTCTTGCGGGTTTATACGCATCCTGCTATAGTTTGTGTGCATTCCACAGATACAAATGTCCCACCACGTTCCAAGGAACATCTATCATGCTGCCTGGGAATTCCTTTCGGTCATCTACCTACATTGGAATGCTGTCAGCTTCGTGCAGATTTTGGTCACGAGACACTGCATAGCGACCTTCATCACACGTGGGCCTCTCTATGTAGCAGTGCAAATTGCTAGCACACAAGTACTGCAAGCAGTTGCACTGGTTCGGAATTTCTGCTTCTCCACACAGCCTATTAGATTCCCTACGTGGTGAATACAGCGGGTCTGTGGAATCCGGTATTCTGATAAACAGTTTGGCTACCCTTGGTGGAATGATGAGAGACTGGCGGACATGATGTTGTTGTTCAAGAATGTGGCCTTTCAATCCAGCTGGAAGAGGAGTGTTCCAGGGCAACATGAAGAACACAGCCTCTTGAAGCTATCTTCACAACTCACCTGCTCAGTCTGGAGGGACATGTCAGTTGACGGACAGTGGGCAAGGCAGAAACCAATCAGTTTGCATCAATCAAAGTGCTGACAGATGAGGACTGCCTTGAAGAAAAATTGAAACCTTGCATTCTAAAAATCAAGAACTTGAGGCTTTAGATTTCCAGACACTCTGTGCATTCAGTTGTCAACTATCTTTGAAAGTTGCCATTTTCCATGCCTCCATTGCGACTGTTACTTGGATAGCACTGATTTCGTAAAACTATGCAAAAGCTGTTACATTCATTCTATAGAGGTCTCTGTCTGCGAGAATTCCAACAAACCATGAACCATGTTGCTGGAATCAGGCCATGTAAGATGCACTATCAATATGCTCAGGAAGTGGGGCAATATTGACATCAAAACGCTCCTGTACTTTGTTCAATACTTCCGAGTCCTTCTCTGAGGAGACGAAGGTGATGGCTAACCCTTTTGTCCCGAAGCGACCTGCCCGGCCTACTCTGTGAAGGTACTGGTCTGCGCCCTTCGCGTTGCTCCTGGGGTCATCTTCAGGCATATCGTAGTTGATCACGATGTTCACTCTCTCAATGTCGATGCCACGGCCAATGAGATCTGTGGCCACCATGATTCTCTTTTTGCCTTCCTTGAAAAGCTTGTACTGTGCTAGCCGTTCCATTTGCTTCATCCCACTGTGAATGCAAATAGAAGGGAAGTTGCATTCGCACAGGATCCTATTGAGTTCTCTTGCTCTACTCACACTCTTGACAAAGATAACAACCTGGTTGAAGTCCAGAGCATCAAGCAGATCGTTCAGCTTCCTATTCTTCTCTTCCTCGTTCAGCACAATGTAGTGCTGGACCAGACCGTGTAGGGTTAGTTTTGCTTCGTCGTCCACAAACACTTCCATGGGATCCTTCATGAATTTCTTGGCCACTGCTCGCGTATCTGCAGACAAAGTTGCACTAAACATCATCACCTGCTTGTGGTGGGGAGTCATCGTGAAAATGTTCTGCACGTCAGCACGCATATCAAGGGAGTCCAGGAGCTTGTCACACTCGTCCAGGACAAAGTGCCTGACGTCGCCCAGCTTGAGGTGTCCTTCCTTGGCCAGTTGTTTGATGCGGCCTGGGGTACCAATCACAACGTTTGGGCAGGACTTTTGAAGTTGTTCGACCTGTTCTTTCATGCTCACGCCTCCGTAGAAGACTCCTGCTTCCAGATCCGGCATGTACACACTGAACCTTTCAAACTCATGAAAGATCTGGTATGCAAGTTCGCGCGTGTGGCACATCACGATGGCTCCAACCTTTCCTGCGGTCACTTCCAGCTGCTGCAAGATTGCGATGACAAACACGGCTGTCTTTCCCATCCCAGACTTTGCCTGGCAGATGACATCCATACCGAGGATGGCCGTCGGGATACATTCATGTTGCACTGATCCGGGGACACTATGTCAGCACGAGCCAAGGACAAGAGGCAGGCCTGTGCTGGTGCGGGTGGCACACGGCACCTTCCCATTCCATTCGTTCTCCACGTTTTCTCTGCTTCGGCATCTTCTATTCCGCTGTGTATCGAGGTAGGTATTCCCTCGGCTTCTGGTGCTTTCGCGCCACGGGAGCCCACGTACGTGGCGTTGGTTGCGATCCACAGTTTCCAGCACGAGCACGTGGCACGTGTGTGTTGTTCACGTACCTTCGGAGGGGTGTTCGAATCCGCAGTCGGCCACCGCACGCAGCAGTTCTGGCTTGAGCAAGAAGTCTTTGAATCCGCTGCTGTGTATCCCGGCGTATCCCGAGGTTTTCACGCCACCGCTCGGACGGTCTTTTCCCGCGGCTTCGTTCGGCTGATCGGCGTTGGCGTTCGGCAGATCTTCTTCGTAGTCGACCAGATCTTCTTCGGCTTCCACGGCAGGTGCGGTGGCGTCTTCTTGCTGCGCTGCCATGGCGACGTTCGTGGACGTGAAACGATGTGTGCGCCGATCGACCAAAGCACGACGAGCACGTCCCTTCGGTCCCCACATCCGTCCACGCGGATGTGGTGGCGATATCCGAACCACGAGACGGATGTGGCGGATCCGGAGGGACGCCTCCCGGGACGTGGCAAGGGGAGAATCTTCTCGGGTGGAGGTGCGGTTGTGGCGAAGGAGAGGAACGCGAGGAGTTCGTGGGGAATGCAAGCGTGGTAGATGCAGGAGGAACGGAGGAAGGGGTGGAAGGAGTACGTGCAGCCAAGAACGAAGACGCCACACCAATCCACCTCGGGATGGGGAAAATGCGCCATCGAGTCCATGCCACGGAGAAGGGATCCGAATGGACGCGCATGTGCGCGGGAGCGATCCAAACGAACCTCGACCGGGATTCACGAGAAAGAACGCACCGTTGAAGCGCGAGGGACATGAGCAGAAACAACAAGAGAGAGAGAGAGACAGATTGTTTGCGTTTTGAGGGAGAACCTGCAAGGGAGAGCGATAGAAAGATTGTGTCTAGATTGGTGGACGAGCGCGATCGTCGTTGTGTCTTGGAGAGGCACTAGCGATCCCGGTTCCAATGCAGATCGAGACCGTCCTCGTTCGATGGGGAGCGAGCGAGGGGGTTGAGACTCGAGCGTGTTTGCATGCTTGTACGCGCGAGAGAGACAACGAAAGAGCGAGTGCGGGTGAGAGAACAACGAGAGAGGGAGTGGGAGAGCAAGATGGAGGGACAAGCAAAGAGAGAGATTAGACATGGACCATCGAGAACGCAACGAGAGAGAATACGGCGAGAGAGAACACCGAAAGGGAGGCAGAGCGTGTCGAGAGAGCGTGTGTGAGAGGGAGTGTGTGTGTGAGAGGGAGTGAGAGTGTGTGAGAGAGGGAGTGAGAGCGTGTGAGAGGGAGGTAGAGAGTGTGGGAGAGGGAGTGTTTGTGAGAGTGTGGGAGAGGGAAGGAGAGGGAGAGAGAGGATCGACGTTGGGTTGGACGAGGCGTGGACGCCATCGTTCCCATCGCACAATCGACGGTGGTGGAAGGCGCGGACGTGCACGCGATGGCGGAGCGATGGCTGGTGAGCCTGCCCACGCGCGAAAGGAGCGAAGAAGACGTGTGGAGGACCTTGCACGCCCACAACCACGAACAGGAACACGCCCAATGCCATCCCGTGGACGTGCCACCGCTGCCTGTCGGCACCTTGGACGACCTGTTCGGCGCCAGCGACCAACTGATCAAGACGTGCGTGTCCGTGGAAGCCGCACTCAACCGGCTGAAACGCGTGCTGGGAGACTTCGATCCACGTGCGGCGGAATCCGTGGCTCACGTGGACGTGGAAGGGACGCGCGCCGAGACGTACCTGCAACACTTCGCGTGGAACGAAGCCAAGTATCCCAGCCACAAGCCCATCCGAGAAACCGTGGAAACCTTGCACAGCTTGGCCATGGACACCGAAGACGTGCTCAAAACAAGAAGCAACGAATACGTGCAGTGCAAAGGACAACTGGCGGGACTCCTGCGCAAACAGACGGGAAGCTTGGCCGTGCGAGAGCTGAGCTCCCTCGTGCCAGACGATTGGGTGTGCGAATCCGAACACTTGACGACCTTGGCGGTGGTGGTGCCCAGAAGCGACGAAAACGAATGGTTGAAGAGCTACGAAACCATCACCGAACTGGTGGTGCCGAGGTCGGCCAAAAAAGTCATCGAAGACCAAGAATCCTGCTTGTACACCGTCACCCTCTTCCGGAAAGTGGAAGAAACCTTCAAGCGTAAAGCCAGAGGAGAAGGGTACCACGTCAGAGATTACACCTTCGAACCCAATGCAAGCCACGAAACCAAGGATCGAATCGCAGAACTGCAACGCACGCTGAACGAAAAAGAAGCAGCCCTGGAAGAATGGTGCAGACTTGCCCTGGGAGAAGTGCTCTCTGTCTACATGCACCTGCTGGTGGTGCAGCTCTTCGTAGAAAGCATACTCAGGTATGGACTACCGCCGTCCTTCACTTTCGGCATTGTCCAACCCAGGAAAAAACACGAACTGCAAGCGCAATCCGTGCTGGCCAAAGCATGCTCCAATTCCACCGCCAAATCGCTGAAAAGCCTGATCGGAAAGGATTCCAACGCTGCCTCTGGGGTGGACAAAATGTCCCTGCCGTACATTCTGCTCCCTCTCAAGCTTTGAAGACATGCAACAGAGGCACCCTAGATGAAGAAGAGTTCCGTACCACGAAACGTGCGGCTGGATACATAGATACCGTCTCGTTAATTCCTGCCTTACCGTGATTTTGTCAATAAAACTCAACGCAGAAGCACCGAACCATCAGAAACTGTCAGACCGCTGCCCTCCCACCGGGTAGCACCCAAGGAGGGACAAACGCGACAGGGACAATGCGTGCTTGCGAGGCCTTGCGCGGGATTTTGCAGCTTGAGTTTGTGAACTGCCACTTGCTGCTTGAAGAGCTCCAGTCCGACCTGGTCATGGCCACATGTGCAGCACCCCAACTACCGGCCTTTGGAGCTTAACTGTTGTAATTCACGAGTATTCTCCTCGGCCGTGTTTTTTTCGCAATGCGCAGGAATGGGACCCGGTCGAGGACGGTGTGTTTCGAGATGGAAGTAGGATGCACCTTGGAAGATGTCAGGCACAGAGTCCCCAGACGTGGGATCTTTGGCGCTGCGTCGTAATGTGCCGGGAATTGCTTTGCACCTTGTTGGAAAAGAATGCAAATTTCTAGGTCGACAGCCGTTGCAGCGACAAGGTGGTGCATGGATGTTTCATTTTTTTAGCGAGGTGTACGGAAATGCAATGCCTCTCGCGAGATGGCTCAAGCCAACATGGAAATTTTATCCGATGAGCCAGGTGCGTGGCGTGTCACCGGAACGGCAGGATCCATGCAAAACAGAGCAAATGGACATTTCAATGCCTATGATAAGCAAAGGGTGGATGCACGATCGCAAGGATGCATTACAAGTGGAGACAAGTAACCTCTCCTTTCCTATCTACACAGCCATGCGTTGTGCGACCTCCTTGGCCAATATTTTCTCCCTGGCCCTCCTGCGTGCCTCTGACTTGGGCCCCATGATGCCACCACCCCATGCTGGACGAGGTGCTTCATTGAACATTTCTCTGGCCGCGTCTATGATCTTTGCAAGTTCTCTTTGATCTTCGTTCTTCACTGCTGTGAGTGCCAATGCGGTGGCCGTCTTTTTGTGCACAACTGCTCCAAGGCGTGCCTTGCCCTTGACAATGCAGTAGGGCACGTCCATCTTCTTGCACAGTGCAGGCAACCACACCACCAGCTCGATGGGATCGACGTCGTGTGCGATCACCACAAGCTGCGCTTTTTTCTGTTCGATAAGATAGGTGATGTGGTTGATGCCGTACTTGACCACGAGTGGCTTCTTCTTCTGAGCCATGGTTCCGGCCTCCGCCAGCTTGGCTTCTTCCAGCAACCTTTCCTTCTTGGCATCTTTGCTTTCGGGTCGGTACTTCATGAGTACTTTGAGCACTTGTTCGGCTGCGTTCTTGTCCAGCGTTTTGGTGAACTGGTTGATGGCAGGCGGCACCTTCAGCCTCTGCCTGAGCACGCGCCTCTGGCGTTGCAGACGCACGTACTTGGGCCAACGCACAAACCGATGCAGATCCGTTCCTTTCGGCGGGAGGGCTTGTCCGAGTCCGAAGGTTTTGGGACGACGTTCGTACATCGGGTTGAGCTCTTTCTTCGCCTCTTTCTTGCCCGTGGGCAATCCAGCAGGCGTGGGAATCTTCTTTCGCGGCGCCATGACGCCAAGAACGCCACCAAGCTTCGCTTCTACACCTGCAGGTTATTCCCAGGCGTTCCCTTCGGTCAGCCGCCGTCCCACCACCGCTCCGTCCGGCGCGTGCGCCCGCCACCTCCTTCCTCTCGTCCCTCTCCTCCCTCTTCCACGCTCGTTTCGACCGCACGTGCGTCCGCACACGCACCGCCGCGCGCGCCTGCGACGTGTGCGAGACGTGCGCCCAGGCGAAACCCTCTGCGCCGCCACCCAAAGCAGGCAGCCCACCCCCTCGGTTCGTAAACCCTAGCCTCTCGAGACGTGAACCGAGGACCCTTCGAGGGAGTTTCTTCTCGACGGGGGGGAGGAAGGCGAGCGCGGAGGGAGGGAGGACGGTGCGGCGCGCACGAGGAGCCGCACGGATGCGACCTAGGATGCTCACCATGCGTGAGTGAATCGATGGTTTACGCTCTCCAAAGCCACCACCAAGCACTCCCGCCATCAAGACGCTCGTCCATTGGACCCATCGGTTGGACGCGGACGGTGCCGATCGACCCACCACCTCAAGGGAATCCTCACTGCATGGAAGATGAACGGTCAAAAGGGATCCATCAAATGCAAACGAGGTCTGTCTCGGCATGGAAGGTTTTGAAAGAGACGTCTTGCATTTGGGTCGGTTGTAACAAAGCTTCCTATCACTTGTTGTCTCGATTCCTCTACCGAGCTCGCACATGGGAAATAAGAACCGACCCTACAAATGATTGTGTACCGTGGAATTCAAAGCAAGCTCCCAGCTCGCTCTAGCTCATTTATATTCATACAATTCAATTCGCTGGACAACGGGACCCGTGACAAGGGAACCTTACCTCGTGCGGCATGCACCAACACCACTGTTGCACTTTTGATGACCGACCAGTGTCTACAAAAGTTACCAAAGAATTTGCTACCCGTCCAGTATTCGTCCAGAACGGAAAGACTCCGGTAGAACGATTCGACCCCTTTGAGCGTACTTCCAGCACCTGCTCTCCGATCGACAAGCGATCGTCGTCCGCGTTGGATGGTGGTAACCTCACGTTCCCGCGACATCGAACCGGTCTGCAACATGGACACGCATCCACGAGGACGCCCTCTTCTCCTTCGTGTGATCCGTTTGTACGACCACCTCGATCCCAGGAAAGGGGCAGGATTCTTGGGACAGAGGGATCGACGGTTTTTTCGTTCCATCTCCCAGTTTGCAGACCACCGCCCCAACACATGTGGATGTTGGGAGGGGGAACCGTATCCAGACCACCGCCTCTGCTTTATATGAGAATTCTTGGGTCATTGGTTGGAAGGACCCCGACCATCTGTCCACCATTTGTTCAGTCACCGAAGAATTGGATCCAATCGTCCTCGTCGCTTGCTCAGCGTCGCAAATCCAAGCGGCTTCAACCGCGCTGGAAGCATTCGTCTGGTGGGGTCCCGCCGTCACCTCCTCCTCCGACAAAAACAAGCACGTGTTGGAACGTGCCGATGCCGAGAGCCTGGTAGAAGACTCAGCGAATATGACCAATGAAAGGGTCGAAGAGTTGGACCCCGAAAATGCACCACCGGAACTGAAAAAAAACGTGGAAATGCGATCCATCCGACTAGCAGATCTACCGGAATCCGTGGCCAAAGAGCTCCAAATGCTGGATGTGGACGAAAGCGGGACACTGTCCACATCAGAGATCGTGGAGAGCGTCAGGATGTACAGAGAATCAAGGAGGCAGTATGGCATCGCGATGAAAATCATCATTGCCCTCTCTTTCTTTGCATTGGTTCAGATTGCGGCCATTGTCGGGACAGTCTGGGCCTTGCTGGTGAAGGTCAAGGACACTGACACCAACAATGTGGAGGGACAGACGATATTGACAAAGCAGGGAAGTAATGAGTTGATTCACACTGGACTGGCCACCAAGGTCTACAGCCTCCGTTCCGATCTGCCAGCTTCAGTGCTGGAACAAGCCGATCGTATCCAATTGACTTCTCCTGCAGGGAACCGTGCTTCGTTCAAGGTAGCTGCATACGTGCGGATCACTCAAAGGGACAAGCCAGTCCTGCAGATGGTCCTCCAAGATGTAGGTATGGTTTTTGTAGCTGGCGAGACACTGTCCTTTACCAACACCGTGGCAGATGTGCTGGAACATGCTGGGTTTATCTCAATTGATGCTGTAGGATCCTCGGGAAGACAGCTGAAAATGCTTGATGTGGATCACAGCAACACCATTGTATCCTTCGACATGACCGGCAATGTGTCAACAGATTCAAACGGGTCTACAAAGCTTTCATTTTATTTAGCGCCTAATGGAATTACTGTTTTGTGTCCTTTTGCAATAGTTGGAGATACAGGAATTGTGAACGGCATAGAGTACACGAAACGTACGCGAGAACAGATTACTACTACCAATGCAGCCACCACCTGCACGAGCGGGATCACTGACATGAGCAATCTTTTTCAAAGCACATCCTTCAATGAGGACATCTCATCATGGGACACCAGCCAAGTGACCGACATGGGATCCATTTTCTTCTTAGCCACAAGCTTCGACCAAGATATAAGCAACTGGGACACTAGCAAAGTGACCAATATGAAATCTATGTTTGCAGCTGCCACAAGCTTCAACCAAGACATTGGCAGCTGGGACACCAGCCGAGTGACCGACATGGGATCCATGTTCGTAGGTGCCACCAGCTTCAACCAAGACATCGGCAGCTGGGACACCAGCCAGGTAGTCAACATGGGATACATGTTCACAGAGGCTACTGATTTCAATCAATCCATTGGCAACTGGAACACCAGCCAAGTGACCAGCATGCGATTTATGTTCCGTTTTGCCACCAGCTTTGACCAAAACATTGGCAGCTGGGACACCAGCCAAGTGACCAGGATGGGATGGATGTTCATGTCAGCCACTAGCTTCAACCAAAATATTGGCAGCTGGACCACCAGCCAAGTGACCGACATGGAAGGGATGTTCTGGTCAGCCAGTAACTTCAACCAAGACATCAGCAGTTGGGACACCAAGCAGGTGACCCGCATGGACTTCATGTTCATGAAAGCTAGCAGCTTCAACCAAGACATATCGGGATGGCATGTCTGTCACATTCAAAGTAAACCAAGTGATTTTGATACCAATGCTGGGTTTGAAGGCGATGCTGATAGGCAGCCGGACTGGGCAAGTGGCTGTTTTTTCCTTGCACCCAATGGGGTCACAGTGATTTGTCCTAACGCTCCAGAGTTTGCTACTGGGGTGGTAAATGGAATCACATACACCAAACGATCAAAAAGATGGATAAGGAATTCTAATGCTGCCACCACCTGCACAACCGGGATCACGGACATGTATAATATGTTCTATGGGCAGGGTTCATTCATTGGAGATATAAGCAGCTGGGACACCAGCCAGGTGACCACCATGGAGAGGATGTTTTTCTTGGCGTACAGCTTCAACCAAAACATAAACAGTTGGGACACCAGCCAGGTGACTAATATGGATATGATGTTTCAGGGTGCAAGCAGCTTTGATGAAGATATTAGTCTTTGGAACACTAGCCAAGTAAGAAGTATGAGAAGCATGTTCCAGGCTGCTAAGGCTTTCAACAAAGACATCAGCAGTTGGGACACCAGCCAAGTAACCACAATGGAGATGATGTTCTTCGATGCAATCAGCTTTAACAAGGACATAGGCAACTGGAACACCAGTAACGTGAGGAGTATGGCTGACATGTTTCTTATGGCTTACACCTTCAATGGAGACATAAGCAGCTGGGACACCAGCCAAGTGACAAGGATGGATGGAATGTTTTCTAGTGCCCAAAAATTCAATCAAAATATTGGTGGCTGGAAGACCAGGAAAGTCGCAACTATGAATTATATGTTCGAAGATGCTAGAAGCTTTGAGAAGAATCTATCAGGATGGTGTGTACCCCAGATCGGTGCCAAGCCAAAATCTTTTGACTCTGCTGCTGGTTTTGAAGGTGACTCTTCCAGGCAACCCCAATGGGGTCGTGATTGCTTTTTCCTTGCAGCTAACGGGATCACCGTGCATTGCCCTGATAGTGCAGTTGGTGACACAGGAGTGATAAATGGGATCACTTACACCAAACGAACAAGAGCACAGATAACAGAAACCAATGCTGCAACCACCTGTACAAGTGGAATAACAGACATGTCCTATTTGTTCTCTGGGTCAACCAGCTTCAACCAAGATATTGGTAGCTGGGATACCAGCCAAGTGACTAGTATGGCGTGGACTTTTGAACGTGCCAGCACATTCAACCAAAACATTGGCCATTGGGATACCGGTCAGGTAACAGATTTCGGATACATGTTCAGCTTTGCCAGTAGCTTTAACCAAGACATTAGCTTGTGGAACACAAGTAGAGTGACAGACATGAGGAACATGTTCACTGCGACAAGCAATTTCAACCAAGATATCAGCAGTTGGGATACTAGCCAAGTGACCAGTATGGCAGTGATGTTTTGGGAAGCCCGTATGTTCGACCAAGACCTGTCAGGATGGTGTGTTGAGAAGATTGATAGTAAACCTGGCGATTTCGATTATGGTTCTGGGTTTTGGGGAAATTCCACTAGGCAACCTAATTGGGGAACTTGTGACTCGAGTTAGCCCTCCACCATATCATCCGATCAAGTACGTTCAACATTTTTTTCACACGGTTTGTAATGCCTACATTGCTTCCACAACGGTTGTCAATTCCATCCCTTGAGACACTTACAACGCTAAAGCGACTTTTGTAAATGCCATGTCATCTTGTAGTTTAAAATGCAAGCTCCAAGTTTTGAAGTAGGTCTGGAGGAAACATCCAAAAAGACATCTCGCTGAAGTCAAGGTGCAATATCAAGATCTCTTTCGAACGAATGTAGCGCACGATAAGTTCTATGGAATGTGTTCTGTCTCGAACTTGTATCGTAAGCTGTTCCTTCAAACCAAGACAACCGTAGGTTCGATCATGACTTCGAATAAGATACGTGATCTACCATCCATCGTACACATGATGATGGTGAACAGAACTTAAGATACCTCACTTTGCTTGTAAGCATCACGTTTTCGACACACTTTAGCATAGAAGAGCCCCGGACTCCCATGAAATTCCACGAATTTTAGTCCTTTAATGCCGTTTGTGAACTTACGGCTCCATAGTTGATGGTTCCATCGCAAATACTTGGGCCTCAAGAATCACTCAATGGAGATGTTTTGGATATGGGAAACGTCACCTTTGCTTCAACAAAGGGGTTGTAACATCAAAGTGTCCTTGTTATCAATGTATTCAAGACCACAGTTGATGAGCACGCAGATGGTTCGTTAGAGATCACAAGACGGAGACGACCATCGCCGTTTGTGGATGAATGGCGGAACCCAACGAAATTCCGTCGAAATGACACAAAGCATATTAATGCATAAGCATCGGAGAATGTCAGAATTGCGGACATGTAAAGATCGATATAGGTGCCTTGTAGTGTAGAGCGTCGATAGAGCAATCTACTCCATGCCGCAATTCTCTTGGTAATGCGCATATATATCTTAGTCCATCCTTGATGTACCAAACAAATAAGTACTATTGCGCCTAGCCCTCTCGAGACGCTTGTCTTGCCGAGGTTATCCTTTGACGATGAGTACGCCCTCAATCGCGAGGCTTTTGAGAGGTTCTCAATTATATTCGGGCAATTTATTTGGGACTTGTTTGCATCGGCGAACAATGCCCAATGTCCGACCTTCGTCACACGGGAGACAAATGCTCTCGCCCAAGAATGGGCTAGTCTCGGCAACTTGTGGGCACAGCATCCTTGTTGCCTCATAGATTCCGTGATGGGCAAGCTTGAGGCCGAACCTAGAGCCCTTGTGACCGTGCTCACTCCACATTGGCCCAAGGCTCCTTGGTTCCCTCGCTTGCAGCATCTCGCTACCTATCAGGAGGTGCTAGGGAGGCATGAGGG
>JBBULP010000473.1:0-31840 GCA_038048775.1 Picocystis salinarum | reverse complement strand
GCCGCGGACGAGCGTGTCGTCGGTGCGTTCCACCACGACTTGCATGCCGCGCATGGCCATCACGAAGCAACACAAGCTGCGTTCGGTGCGTCGCGTGCGCCTTCGTGGCGTCGATGGCGGCGCCATGAAGTCGACGACGTCGCCAATTCCGACACCTGTCGATCGTCACACGAACGTCCTTCGACACGAATGGACCAGGGAGTTTCTTCTCTGGAGGAGAGAGGTCGGACGAACGCTCGGCGTGGAGGGTCGGAGAGCCTTGCCACGACAAAGCCTGGCAGGATGTCGCCGCTTCGTGGATGGAATGGAACGACAAGCTCACTCGCGAAGGAGATGGAACGTGGACGACGTCAAGAAGGTTGAAGGTTGGACGCTTTGGTTGGTAGAGGCCGTCACTGTGTAGTGACATCTCAACCATCCTTGTGTTGGAGGGATGCGCGTTAAATCAATCAATCGCTCGTAGAGGTGCATGTCCGCATGCCAGCTTCGTATCCTTACTTCGCAAGAAGCAAGGGAAAGCCAGCTACGACTTCAATGCATTACTTTTGTGATCCACAGCATGCGAAAGCACAGTTGGGATTGTTCATTTCAACATTACGAGGTCACAAGTCGGACATTGAAGACGAGTGCGAAGGGAATGAATTGTTGTACAATATGGCATGTTGCAATAGTTGTCACGTGACTGAAAATGTCCATGGGGTTGCAACGTAGATTCTTGATGTTATATTGATTGTATTGTTGCGTAGGCGACGGTGACTTGAACAAATAAATGGTTTGGGAATCCACAAACTCTCTGATTTCTCCTGGAAGATCCACGAAAGGTGTATCGCACTTGTGCGCCGACACAGCAGCCTTACTCATGCTTGTCGTTCCTACGTTGCGTTTTCCACGTACATTCCATCACTTGTCGCGAAGCAACTCCACCTTGTTCACCTTTCCATGCGCATCCATCCATCTATCTATGGATCGACTCTTCCTTTCCTTTGACCAGAACGCGATTGTGCCGCACGTGCGTGGCTATGGCATGCACCTGCAACCCCCTTCGCTTCACCTCTTGCTTGGATCTCTTCTCCTTCGACGATGGGAGTCGAATCGTCAGCGCCTGAGAGAAGGTCCCTATCGAAGGAGTCGATGTTAAGTGCAAATTAACCTCGGGGGAGTCGATTGAGGTCCACCAAAACGCTCGTGAGGCGTCGGGCCATGGCGCACGAAACTGCGACGCATGCGACGCGCACCGCAGATCTCTCGCGCGTCCGACACCTCGTGCTGATAGGAAATGGACCCGAAGCACTCGTGATGGCCGCACAGCTGCAGGGAAAGCGCGAGTGGGACGTGGTGCGTGTGTCCGACGAGGAATCCTGGCTGGAAGGATGGAAGGAGAAAGAACAGAGGAGAGCCACGGAGTTCTTGCGGGCACCAGGAGTGCATCATCCACATCGAAACAAGATGGCACTGCGCGATTTTGCGAAGAAATCGAAACGGGAAAAGGAGATGATCGTCAGCGCTGCTAAGATGGGACCCTTGCCCAGCCTCAACCTGTACACCGATTTCGCCCGGGAGAAGGTGGTTCGTGAGTTAAACAAAAACCTGGTGCAAGTGAACGAAGAAGACGTGGTCAGCATCGAAAAACTTACAGGTACTGAATGCAAGACACTGGCTGTACCCGATGGTACCTGCTGCAAGGTTACCTTTGCCAGCGGAAACGTAGTCTACAGCAAGGCCGTGGTGTATTGCAAAAGTCCGCAGGTCAAGACTCTGCCAGAATGGGCTGCAGAGGCAGAGAAAAATGCTCCTCCTGGAGTGTTATTGCACAGTCAAGATCTGGATTGTAGGAAATGTGATTTCACAGGCAAGAGAGTAGCAGTAGTAGGCGGAGGAATGACAGCAGCGCAACTTGCCTGGTACGCTTCCAAGCATGGGGCTACAGTTACCATGCTCACTCGACACAGGATAAAAAAGCAGGAGATGGACTTTGAATTAGGGTGGCAGGGCATGAAACTTCATCGAAGCTTCAGATGGGATCACCAGACACCGTCTCAGCGCCTGTCCATATGTGAGGGGGCGCGCCCACAAGCCACAATCAACAAGCTGATGTGGGAGGCTCTCCAAGATTGCTTGCGTGACAACCGTCTGGAACTTATCCAGAGTTGTTCTATCACGGAAGCCTCTTGGAATGGTTCAGAATGGTCGATAGCCGTGACAAGCACCCTTGGAGATGAACGTAACAGAAGGAGAATGTTTGAGGAGGAAGATGCACCTGTCGTACCAGCCAAGGTAGAAGCAGATTTTATCTGGTTGGCGACCGGATGCTCGGATGATTGTACCTCAGAAAAGCTTTTGCGCACAGTACAAGAAAAGTACCCGACCAGATTGGTGGATGGCTACCCTGTCCTAGATGATAATTTGCTGGCTTGGCCTGGCCTACCCCTGTACTTCATTGGATCACTGACCATGTTGAGTGTTGGGCCAGCTGCTTCTCTGCATCCTGGTTGGATCCAGGCTGCGCAGAAAATATCCAGTCACCTGCTGGGCGAGAGCTTCCCTCATGCAGGACAAGTAGAAGAGTCGCGATTGAAAGAGGAGGCCAAACAAACGGTCCAACGTCCAAAGTCCCTGGTGGAGGAAGACGAGCTTGGGGGACGCACGAAGCACGAGGTGGAGAAGTACTCATGGACAGACGAGGAGTTCCTCGTGACAGTCAGAATCTACGTGAACGAACCACTCCAGAAAGAAGACGTAAAAGTCAGGTTCAAGAAGCAAGGGCTTGAGCTTTGGGCATTAACGCGAGACAATGCCTACCACTTGTCGGTACCGCTGCTGTACAAGCCTATCCTAGAGGAGCGGTGCAGGGTGAAGGTGAACGAGGCCAAGGGTCGCATCAGCCTGGTGCTCCACAAATACGACAACCACGAGTGGCGTTTTCTCAAGGGATAAATGGAAAGGCCAAGGGATCCGATAGAACGCAGAGATGTTTACACGCATTGTAGGAGAGAGGATGTCTCCATCTCCTTTGCGGTGGGTCGACTCTCGCTGCCTACTTTCCGTTCCGCTCTTTCTCAAGATGTCTCGTTGTTCCAGCCGTGGCATGGTATCACACCGTGGTGAGTTCCTTTTCCTTGGCCAGGACCAGTTCGTCGATTTGTTTGATGCAGGCGTCGGTCATTTTCTGGATGTCCATTTCCATGTCTTTCTGTTCGTCTTCCGAGATGAGTCCGTCCTTCCCGAGCTTCTGCAGCTTCTTTATTGCATCCCTGCGCACGTTTCTCACCGCCACTTTCCCGTCTTCTCCAAGCTTGGCCACGGTCTTGGTGAGTTCTTTCCTTCGTTCTGCGGTGAGCGTGGGGATGTTCAACCGGATGATTTTCCCGTCGTTGTTGGGCGTGAGTCCCACGTCAGATTCCAGGATGGCGCGCTCGATGTCCTTCAGCGCGCTGGCGTCGAACGGCTGCACCAGCAACGTGGACGCGTCTGGCGTGGTCACGCCGGCGATGGTGCGCAGTGGCGTCGGTGCGCCGTAGTAGTCCACTTGCACGCGATCCAGCAAGGACGTGGATGCACGTCCCGTGCGCACGGTGGCGATGGCGGAACGAGCTGCTTCCATGGACTTGTCCATCCGTTCCGAGGCCTCTTCTTCCACTTCCAACGCCGCCATGTCGCCTTCTTCGGCGCGGCATCGCACGTGTCGCTTCGTCCCGCTCCATCGCGTCCGCCACCACGCAGAGGCGCACGTGGCGACGCACGTGCGCGCTCCCTTCGCTCCCACGCGTCGCACGTGCGATTCCTGCACGCGTGCGCCGACCTGTGGACGCGCACGTGGACGGTGCGACGCACGTTGGCACGTCGTGGCCATGGCCGACCGCATGCACGTCTGCACGTGTGGCAAGGCCCACTTGCAAATGGTGGGCAGATGCCACCACCACGAAGGAATCCATGCAAACAAGAAGGATTGCACGCGTAAACGGAAGCAAACACACAAGTGCCACCACCATCCATGGGCACGAATCGTGCAAGAAGCAGGAGTGGAAGCGTGACGAGGAATGGAACGAGAGCGTCGCGAAGGTGTGTTGGGCTTCATCTCCGATGCAATGCAATGCACGTGTTGGATGCTCGGAGTCGTCGTTGGTTGCGTTTTTCAAACAAAGACGAAGTGTGGCCTGGTTCTTCCTTTTCGTTGCGGAATGAGTGGCATTCCAACGTTCAATGCACGCCCCGTAACAACCTTGCATGGATGAATGAACCGTCAACGCAGGCCGATGGGCGAAGAACGTGGGGTCTGGTAACCACAAAAGTCTTCTCGCTTCCGATGGATGACTTTCTAACCAACAAGGCGGGGAAAAAAGCGAGCGTTTGAAGAGACAAGCAATTAAGAGGTCATAACGAGAAAGGTGGCTTCTTGCACCCTACCAACCGAGCTAGGAAGATACCTACCAACGATCTAGATTGACGCTAGCTTCTTCCAAATGCCCAACAAATTGCTTGTGAAGATTCACCACGGCACTTCTCTCGTATGTTGTCTCTTCTACTACTCTCGAAGCCGGATGGACGATGGTGCGTGGGACAAGTACCTTCTTGTTGCCTACTAAATCTACGGTCTATAACAACAAGATGGTCTCTATTGCGACGCACAAACAGTTGAGATTCGATCTTCGCCGGTCCATGGTTGTCTTGACGTCCATCCTTCGTCCAAACAATTCTCCTTGTTTTGTCCTCTTGCCATTGGAGACGGCGACAAGCGATGACGAGCTTGCATGTTGTGTTAGGCAAATTCATCACACGCGCGTGATTTACGGGTTGGTCCAAGCCCACGATGAGGTGATGGATTGCGTCTGATGGAGAAGACACGATGTTGAACGAACCACCATCTAATTTTTCATTTCTCTCTTATACTTTCCCGTCGTGATGCAATTGCTAAACCTTACGCGAGGTTTCGCCTTTCCCATGTGCGAATCTTGTTCGTACTCTTGAGCGCGTCGATTCCTGACCAATTCTTCGACAACCGGTCGGATGTTGATTACTAAGTAGGAGAACGTTGGTTGGCAATGGACTTGTTCGTTCAAGATTAAACGTAGAAGACACGCACTTCGCCCTTCCACCAATGGGAACGTTCGAAGTCGTAGAACGCTCTTGCAACGCTGTGCCCGATTGGGATTGGCAGCATTCTGTCGCATTGCACCATTCGTTCGTCTAGCTTCCTTCCATCTTCGTCGCTCCACGTGCACACCAATATTCCAATTGCCTTGGTCATGGCAGTGGAACCTTTTGGCGGGAAGGACGGAAACCCGAACGAAGTCCACCTTCCTTTCCACAGCTTTTCCCAACTACGAAGCCGGTTCAAAATAGCGTTTGAACCCGAGCTAGACCGTTGGGAGTTCGGTTCGGTTCAAGCTGTCCTTTCGATTGGAAAGAGAAGGGCGTACGATCGGGGTGGAAAGGAGATGGAAACCCGGTTGGAAGGGAGACGAAAGGACGACGACGACACGTGCGCCACGTCGCACGATTCGCCAGGCGAAGATGGCGATGGCGAACGCCGCCAAAGCGATGCGCGTGCCGCGTCGAACTGCACTGGCGGCGTCCTTGCCCCTTCCGCTGCTCCTGACGCGACGTGCCAGAGCCGCCACGCTCACCGCCGCGTCGCAAGCTGCCGAAGTGCTGCGTGCACCGGGATTTCCCGACACGTGGCCGTACCGTGCGCAAGATTTCCAACGATACGACGAAACGAGAGATGCGCTGTTCTACGATGCGCCCAGGTTCGTCACCCACATCGACGATCGAGCCATTGAATCGCTGCGCCAGTTCTACGAACGTGCGCTGCCCAAAAGTCCCGACGCTGCCGTCCTGGACATATGTTCCAGCTGGATCTCCCATTATCCAGACACCTTGCAAGCAGAACGCGTGGCAGGATTGGGAATGAATGAAGAAGAACTGAGGAGGAACAGAGTGCTCACCGATTACGAAGTGAAAGATCTCAATCTGGATCCCAAACTACCGTACGCAGATGAAAGCTTCGATGCAGTCACATGTGCCGTCAGTGTGGATTACCTCACTAGGCCGCTGGAAGTGTTCCAAGAAATCAACCGGGTGCTGAAACCCGGCGGCGTGGCTATCATGAGCTTCTCCAACCGTTGTTTCCCTACCAAGGCCATATCGGTCTGGACTTCCACAGGAGATATGGACCATGTTTGGATTGTTGGAAGCTACTTCCACTTTGCAGGAGGGTTTGAACCGCCGCAAGCAGAAGACATCACTCAGCAGACCATGCCATGGCAGATGGCAGATCCAATGTATGTTGTGTATGCCAACAAGGAGAAGTGACCATAGGGCAATTTTGTGAAGAAGGAACTGCACCGTGTTTGTGAATTCATGTCGAGGGCTCAGTGTGTGGAAGGTTTCGACGAATCATGTCAATAAATGTTGTGGACGATTCATGTGGCAATGCAGCAGTCTCTGCAGACGATATCTATACTCGGTGCGTACTTGGTTGAGTCAAAGAATTTCGCTTCATTCTACATTGCGATGCATGTGCGAGATTTGCACAGCGATCTTTATTTGGGCTACGTGCATCTGTGCTTGTGAAATCATCTAGAAGGTCTGTGGAGGAATGCCGTTTGCTTTCCTGCAAGCATCAGACCTGGAGGATCGAAACAATCCTGTGCCCTTCCTCCGTGGTGCCATGCCAAAACCCTGTGTGGTGACGTCTGGTCAATTTCGCAAGGCATTTTTGTGCAAGCTTCTCAGCCACCCCCATTGCCGCCCCTGCTTCTCCTGCTGCATTGCAGCAAGCAGAAGAATTTCTTGCGCAACTCTGTTTGCTGCATCAGGTATCGCAGCTTTCAAGGCGGATTGTCCCATCTCTTGGCGTTTGATTCGATCCTTAAGCAGTTCTACCACGGCACCTTCGAGGACGCCGTCGTCCAAATCTCTATCCCTCACCATCATCGATGCACCGGCCCTTTCCATAGCCCTGGCATTGAATGTTTGATGATCTTCAGCCACGTTTGGGGCTGGCACCAAGATGGATGGTAGGCCTGCAGCCAGTAGTTCCGCGCAAGTGATGGCCCCCGCCCTTGCTACCACCACGTCGGCGGCTGCATACGCCAGATCGACGCGGTCTAGAAATGGCACAACCTTCATTTTTGAGCAACCTTTATCATTGTCATGATGAAGGCGTTTTAGGCTCACGGTCTTCCCTTCCTGATCATGTGCATCCGAGTAGCGCCTGGGGAGGCTCCTCGCTTCCGTAGCCACGGCAAAGAATTCGTTGCCTTGCACAGGCTGCTCTCCTTCCCATGGCTCCGCCCTCAAGCTCAGTTCCAGTCCACGTAGCACATCTTGATAGTGATTGGGACCCGTTTGCCAGAGTAGAAATACCCCCGAGCCATCCAACCACCCTGGGAAAGCATCCATCACGGCCTGGTTGATCTTAGCTGCCCCGAGCGAACCTCCAAATACACAGATGACCTCTATCTGCCCATCACTCTCTCCATTCGTTTCTTCATGCTTCTCTCCATACAGTAGCTCCATCTTCGCGTTCGCTTTCTTCCTTTCCGATGCCCCATGCACCGATGTCCTGGTAGGGGTTCCTGTAACGAGCACCTTCTCAGGCCCAGGCAAATGGTGGATTGCTTCCGGAAAGGCCACACAGGTACGTTTCGCAATCCTCGCGAGCCATCGGTTCGTCTTTCCAGGTCTTGCGTTGGGCTCCAGGAGAAGCAGAGGCACACGCAAGATCGCTGCTGCAACGCACGTGGGTGCAGCGACGTATCCACCGGTGCCCACCACGACGTCCGGACGGAATCGCACCAGATGTCGCATGGCAAGGACCACCGATCGGGTTGCACGCCATGGAAAGGTCCAATCCAGTTTCATCCTCGGTGCAGGCACCTTCCAAGGCACGCCGTATCCTGCATTCGGCACGGCACGTGCTTCTTCACGCGGTGGATCGGCGCCCACGAAGGCCAATTTCACGTCTTTCCTCTTCGCCACCAGCGCGTCCGCCACCGCCACGGCTGGATACACGTGTCCACCTGTTCCACCTGCAGCCAGCAGCACCCTTGGCGGTCGCATTGGACGTGCTTGCGCACCTTTCGAAGACGCCATAGCCAGGTGCGCTCTGCCGCACCACCGCTTCCCGCCAAACCCGAAGGCTTCGTTCCCCCCGAATTTGGCGGGGAATCGTCCTCTGCGCTCCACGATCGTGCGCTTCGATGGAACGGAGCGCGGTGGGTCCTTTCCGGTCCGGACGGCCCGTTCCCGTCGAGGAGGACAGGAGGGGAAGGGAGAGGGCGAAGTTCAATTGGGTTTCAGGGCCACGAAGAAGAACATGGGCGTGAACAAGTTCATCTTGCCGCCAGCCACGAGTCCGTCTGCACCTTCCTCGAGGAAATTGCTCACGCGTGAACTGCCTGGTGGTGCAATGCGGAGCGTCTCGAGCATACGGACGAAGTTGCGGGTGATGAAACGACCCATGGAAGTGGTTCGAAACGCCGACAACGAGAACCGGTTGGGATCCAGCGGTTCGTACCATGGCACCTGCTGATTCTGAGACAAGTCCTTGGCTTCCAAAATCTCGAATCCTGCCGCTCTCAAAGCTTCCAGACATTCCTGACAACTTTTGATGTCTGGTAGTCCGTTCCCGATCTCGATCTCCTGCTTTATTCTGCGGTGTTCTTCTACTCCTTCGTCGTATGCATCGGTCAAGCACCACTCGTATCCGGCGAACACCTTGCCTGGCTTCAGCACGCGCAAGATTTCACCGTATACATCCTTGAGGCTCGGCGCGTGGCACGTGGCTTCGATCTGATACACTGCATCGAACGTCCCTTCTTCGAACGGGAGCTGCATAAAATCTCCTTTCACATACTGGCAACGTTCCGACAGCCCCCTGCCCGCATCCCGCGTGATTTCTTCCGCTCTACCGATCTGGTGCTCGTTGTTGTTGAGTCCGGTGATGCCAGCTCCGGTGAACGTGGCGATCTCGCGCAACGGTCCACCGATTCCACATCCGACGTCCAACACGTGGGAACCTTCGCCGACGCCCAGCTTCATGGCCAAGTAGTGCTCGTGTCGCTTGATGGACTCTTGCAGGGTCTCGCCTCGGTATCGCACGCCGAAATGGAAGCTTTGTCCCCATCCGTACTCGTAGAAGCTCGTGGCCAGATCGTAGTATTTGTTGACCATATCGGCGTAGGCCGAGCGACGTGCACTCACGTCGCCGCCGTGCAAGGCATGGTATCTTTCGTATCCGTCCACGCGATCCAAGGAGCTCCCGTGGTTGTCTTTCCTCCCGCCGATCGCAGACACGTTCGGTGCCACGACGTTCGCCAACGAAGGTGCCATCGCACCGCGTTCACGACGTTGTCAGACGTCTTGCGACACACACACCGGTTCGAACCACGAGGAAACTGGATCGATCCCCTTCTAAACCCGAACGCTTGATTGGAAAAGACCCGGACACGGTTCCTTTCCAGACCTCCCAACGGCGAGGCCGGTGCACCGGACGATCGCCGACGAGGACGTTCGATCGAGACCGGACCGTCGTCGGTTTGCCTCGTCGGTCGATGGTCCAGAAGAACCCTCCGATCCGACGGGATGTGTGGCTCAGATTTCCTCCAGCGCATCGGACGAAGGATGCATCTCAAGGCACCACACGAAGAGCAGTGGCATGCGTGGAAACCAACTGCCATGCATGGCGCAACGCCATCCTCGCCAAGCGCAAGTGCGATCGGGCGTGGTTCACGGAGGATCGTTTGCATGGTACGAAGATGCCATCACTCATGAATCGACACGGGGTGGGTGGGCGGAGGATGGTCCGCGCATCGCGATGGCATCGTTCCGACCCACGTAGGGTGAAGGTTCCGTGCATTTTGCGAGCAACACGCAACGAATGCGGCGCCATATACGGTTCGAAGAAACGTCGGTTGGCTCATCCACGGTGGACTCGTGTAGAAGGCCGAGGATCGTTCCACGACTCAATTCCCATGGGCTCATCAACGTTCGTCGACTCGGCATCACAAGCTTCTACGTCGATGACAGGCAACAATGTGCTGCCGCCGGATTCGATGTGCAACCACGTCCAAGGAATCTACCCTCTCGTGCGAGGTTGTGTTCTACTCCCAAACGTTCCTACAAGTAATACGCGACCCTTCGCCATCGTTGCTTGGTATCTCCCTTCTATCCCACGTTTTCATGCCTTCCACGGCATCCCATCGTTTCCTGTTGCTGCTCCACCTTCTTCCCCGCGCGCTTCCGTTGTTGGAAGCGCGTGGACGTCCATCGCACGTGGTTGGTGGTGCCTTGGCATGGCTCATGTCCCTCGTGCGTGTCGTTTCGTGGATCCACCCGAGCAACAAATGCCGTCTGTTTCTCCCTCCTCTTTCCTGGAAAGACAGCAACAAATGGGGAGGAATTCAGAATGCCTCCCCGCGTCCCCTCCCTTCCTCCTCCTTTCGTTTCCTCGGGAGAAGGGAGCTCCTGTCCCTTTCGAAAGGAACAGACCGAAAGGGAAGATTTTCCCGATCGAAAACGCTTCTCGATACATCTTTTTGGAATTCGAGGGACGAACGTGTCAGTGGTGGTGGACGACGCGCATCGTCGCACACGACGCGCATCGTCACGAAGCAGCCGGCGCCACGCGAGCTGCGGAGGACGATCCGGTGCGGCCGAGGCGGCTGCTGTCGCGTCAGCTCCTCTACGCCGAAGAAGGAAGAAAAGAGGAGACGAACCGCGCCGCCATGGCCGCCAAAATCGCCAAGAAAGACAGCTTTCGAGAGCAGATGTGCGTGATCACGCACGCCGCGACGTGCGAAACGCGACGGTGGAAAGAAACGAGCTGACCGCGAAGGACGGCGACGGACGAACGAAGGTCGAGGAAAAAGTATCTCACGTATCTCGTGACCGTGCCGGTACGTGCCATCCTTTCGCTGGTGGAAGAGAGACGAAGAGAAACGAAAGATCCGGTGGGACATCCCATCCATCGCAAGGAATGTGCTGACGGTCGAATGCGCGGTTGCAGGTGGTCGTGTTGTTCCTCTTCGCATCCGGAGTCATACAAAGCACACCAACAAGCTTGGCCTGGCTGGGCACGGCGAGGAGAGGAATGGAGGCCAGCGGAATGGAACAATATGCACTGGTGATTGATGCAGGCAGCACGGGAAGTAGGATACACTGCTTTCGCTTCCTCAAGGGTAAAGAAGGGGAAGTAGACCTGCAGAACGATTCTTTTATGCAGCTCAAGCCAGGACTCAGTTCTTACGCAAGCGAACCAGAAAAAGGGGCTCGATCCCTGGTGCCTTTGATCGATAAGTGCTTGGCAGAGGTCCCGAAACATTTGCAGAAAAAAACACCAATACAAGTGAGGGCGACTGCTGGCTTGAGGCTGCTCCCAGGAACACAGGCAGAAATGTTGCTCCATGAAGTGCGCAAGCTGTTGAAAACATACCCCTTTACTTTCCAGACAGACTCTGTGTCCATCATGGATGGAGCAGACGAGGGTGCATTCTCATGGATTACCCTGAACTATCTGCTTGGGAACTTGGATAAGCCTCTGGAAGACACGGTGGCCTCCATCGATCTGGGCGGCGGCTCTGTGCAGCTTGCTCATGCCGTGGACGAAGAGACTGCTCGAAGGGCACCTGCAGGGTACATTCACACCATGCAAGTTGGGAAGAGAAAGTTCAATATCTATGTACATAGCTACTTGGGCTACGGATTGATGGCAGGTAGGGCAGAAGTATTGGAGGAAAAAATGGATGGCATGGGGCACCCTTGCATTCTGAAAGGATTTAGTGGATCATACAGTTATGGTTCAGAGACGTTTCAGGTCGTTTCCATGAACGATGGTCCTTCTTTTGAAACATGCCACAGCACAGCAGTGAATGCCCTCAAGAGTGGAACCCCTTGTGGCGTTGTGCAGCAGCATGAATGCTCCTTCAACGGCGCATGGGGCGGTGGTAGAGGCCCAGGTGCACGTACGTTTTACGTATCGTCGTACTTTTTTGACAGGGCAGTGGAGTCAGGCATTGTGGCTGATGAGAGCACGAGCAGCATATTAGTCAAGCCCAGATCCTTTGAAGCAGCAGCTAGAGAAGTTTGCAATAAGGCCAATCACGAAGTCAGGACTATCTTCCCCCGTGTGGAGGAGGAGCAAGCCCCTTACTTTTGCCTGGACCTTTCTTATCAGTACAGTCTACTTACGAATGGGTTTGGGATCGATGCTGACAACGACATAGTTTTGGTCAAGCGGATTGAGTACAAGGGTGACTATGTGGAAGCTGCATGGTCCCTGGGTGCTGCTTTGAATAGCTTGACATCCACTAGATGAGTTTTCCATTTCAACCAATCAAAAATAATTGAAACAACTGCCCATTGCTTCTTTCGTTTCTATCTTGGCATAGTGAATGTGTGCGACTCTGTGATTGCTTCTTTTCATGGGGACTCAAGTGCTGTAATTCAAGAATGCTTCTTTCAAGCGGCGCCCTGCCTTTCCGGCATTTCTCGAAGCCTGCAACTTGTTGCTGCCCTATAGCATCCACGAGTCCACTTCAAAGGTTCAAACACGTTTGATCGTGTGTATGTGGAACCCAATTTTGTGTTTGCAATGATCATCCAAGGTAGTACTGCCAGTCGAATTTTCACACCCTGCTGTCCAACAGAGTGTGACATCGCGTAACTGTACAGCAGGCTTTGCAGAGCTACCTGCAAGAGAAAGGGCACAATCTCCTTCTGATTTAAGGGAGAAGCAGTGGTAGGGGCTTTCATGCCTTCTACAGTGTTCTCTGCAAGGCACATATTTCATGCAGATGCTAGAATTCTACGCCATGTTCCGCAGGGCATTCAATGCTCCATTCCAGAACACGAATGCACTAATGGGGCTAACACAAGAATTGGAGGAGTTTAAGAAGGTCCATTTTGGCGCTGGAGTTGATGATTACAATACAGCGCTAAGTGACACTGCAATTAGAGTGGCGACTTTTTGTCGCACAGGACAGCAGGTAACACTTTACATGGCCAAATGAAAGATCCAGGAAGAGACGCGGGGTGAAACTAGAATGGTACATTTGTGTGTTGACTGCATTTCATGTCCATTACAAACATGCTCGATGTGTGGTGCGCTTGACACAGAATAGGCCATGGGCAACCTTCTGCAAATTCACAAGAGATCTCCACAAGTTGGAACCCAGTCAAGAGGAAATCTCCCATGAGGATTCGGAGAGGTTCAGGCAAACGGCCGTTCACAAAACTTCACGAATTCCCCCTTTGTGTCACCTCCCTACGCTTTCCATGGATCCCGATTCCGAAGTCAGGGCTGCTTCTTCAGCCGTTTCCTGCTGCACTCGGAGAAAAGTGATGAGCTTATTCAGAGCGCTCACATAGGCACGCACGCTAGCCACCACAATATCACTGTCGGCACCATTGCCACCGAAGTTCCGTTGTGCCATCCTTCCCTGTGCGTTCTCTAACATACCATTGTCTTTAGGCCTGATTGATACACGCGTAGTTGCCAAAGCATCTATCCCATCTGTCACGCTGCTGATGTTGTAATCTACCAATTGATTACGAACACACACGATCATGTCCACTGCTTTGTATGCCGCATCGACAGGCCCTGTGCCTATTGCTGATTGAATCCGGACCATACCATCTGGTCCCCGCATTTTGATTGTAGCAGTTGGCATTCCCATGGTACCGCAGACCACCTGCACATCAAGCACCTCCCAAATGGTCCTTGGGCTGGACATCTCATCTCCGATCAGTGCAAGCAAATCTTCTTCAGTCACTTCCTTCTTCTTCTCGGCCAGAATTTTGAAACGGTTAAAGATTGCCTGGAGCTCATTCTGGTCCAACTTGAAGCCGAGCTCTTCCAGCTTGGAAGCGAGCGCATTGCGTCCGCTCAACTTCCCAAGGCGAATCCCAGCCTGACTCTCTCTCGTTAATCCAATGGTCTCAGGAGACATGATTTCGTACGTGTTTTGGGATTTCAGCATGCCATCCTGATGGATGCCACTTTCATGCAAGAAAGCATTCTTTCCTACGATGGCCTTGTGGGGTTGCACAAGCAGGCCACTGAATTCCTCCACCATCTTGCTTCCATGAGCAATGTGCACTGGGCGGATTCCGGTGTAGAGGCCCCCAAAGTGAGATTGCCCTCGAAGATACAAGGACATCACTACCTCTTCCAATGATGCATTGCCAGCACGCTCGCCAATCCCATTGATCGTGCACTCCACCTGCCTCGCGCCAGCATGCACACCCGCCAAGGAGTTGGCTGTAGAGAGCCCAAGATCATTCTGACAGTGCACGGATATAATGACATTTTCCGCTCCAGGGGTGTTTGCTTTGATGTCTGCGATCAGCTTCCCAAACTCTGGCGGCATGCACCACCCCGTCGTATCAGGGATGTTGAGCGTGGTTGCCCCTGCTTTGATAACGGCTTCGAGGATGCGGTAGAGGAAGGCCGGATCCGATCGACCCGCATCTTCTGGGCTGAATTCTATGTCTGTGCACCCGAGGGACCTTGCATAGGATACACACTCCACCGCCGTAGCGACGACTTCATCAGGGGTCATCCGAAGCTTGTCTCTCATGTGGATTTCTGAAGTGGCAATGAAAGTATGCACGCGAGGCCTCTTGGCAAACTTGACAGCGTCCCATGCCCTTTCAATGTCTGGTTTTCTGGCTCTGGAGAGCCCGCAGATCACCGGCACGTATCCATCATCATCGACAATGTTCCCGACTTCCATGGCAATGCGCCTCACGGCAGCAAAGTCATCCGGGCTGGCAATAGGGAATCCTGCTTCGATGATGTCCACGCCAAGCGCATGCAGCTGCAATGCGATTTGCACTTTTTCTTCCGAGGTCATGGAGGCACCAGGTGATTGTTCTCCATCTCGCAGGGTGGTGTCGAATATCCTGTACAGCACAGCCATCCATTCCGTCAGCGTCCAGAGCTGCCGCACACACGTGTCGTACGTGTTTCCACGCACTTTCGTACGCATCGCAGTTGCTTCGTTCGCCGCGGCAGGTGCGTTTCGTTCCGACGCACCTCACGTAGTTGGGATCGTCGATGCGTCCTGGCACGTAAGTGGGCCGTTTCTTCCCTTGGGTGGCATCTGCCGCTGCTTTGCACTTCGTCACGTGCGCACGACCCCTCCGACAGGCGCTTCTGCGTCCCACAGGTGCGCCGAAGCGCACGCCGACCGTCGGCATGGCGGCGCGCATCGTCGCCATCGTCCTTTTCGATCCGGTCTCGTCCGGGTTCGAACCCGATCCAGTCCGGGTTCGATCGGAACGAATAGAAAGGGAAGACGGGACCTTGAAAGGGAAACGAAGGAGGACTTGAAACCAAGGACTCGCATCGAAGTCGACCAAGCACGGGTTGTGAAGAGGTTGTGAAATTGCGGATGGAAGGTCCGAAGGTTGGACGTGCCACGCGTCCACGTGCTTGGTTGCGTGTGCAACGCTTCGAAGACGACGTGGACGGCATCGGGACAATGGCAGGAGAGACGTGGACGTGCAAAAACGATGCGGGATCAAATCTCGAACGTCGAGAGGTGCTTCGCGTCGACAATTGACGTTTGCGTTGGATGGAATCCAATCCTCTTTCGTTGACATTCGCAACGGTGGTCGAAAGGAGTTTGTCGCAAACGACCCATGGTTCCGCCAAGGTTTGCTTCGTTGAACTTCATGGAAGCGTCGAGGATCCATAACTTGCGTTGTCGTTGGTCCCTTCCCCCGTGTATGGTGCAAGAATCGACTTTGCTTGAAAGCAGTGAAGCTCCAAAGAGTTATCTTGATTCAAAGTTATCCAAACGGGTCGGATCAAGTGGCGGGAGGACTCGACGAAGGTATTCCGTCATTGAAAAGCAATGAGTAGCGAGCACGGAATATTTCGTGGGAGGAAGACGTGCTTGAAATGGAGACGCACAAGTGTAGTGAAAGGATTTGCCCATGTACTTACCGTCCGCATTTGCGCTTGTCGACATGACAACCTCGATGGACTTCAAAACAAAAGGTACAATCGTGAAGGGGAATCGACATGCTAAGACCGTATGTACCCTCCACGGCATCCGTGAAATGTCCATTAGATCGGACCAATAGGTAATGATACGATCCTCACATTCCACTTTCCAAGGAACACCATTCTAAGTCCAATATGCACGGTATTCAAACACGAGCAACCCGATGAAAAAGGTACCTCCTTCAAAAGTCGGCGGCAAAAATAAACCAAGAGGAAGTTGCTATTTGCTCAAGTCTCACATCCATAAAAAACGACTTCGTGATGCCACCAACAATTGTTTGCATCAATCGTGTTGCTCATGCAATGCGGAGACTCGTATTAAAGTTGTTGAGTCAGCAAACACATGCCTATCAATTTCACTAACACACATGGATTCTCGGTGTGAGTTTCAGCAAACTAACATTACAAGCGACAAGGAAGTTCCAAGATATAACAAAGTTTGCTTGCACATTGTTGTCCGATGAGGATATGCACACTTCACATGACAGATATTTATTTAAGATGAAAAGTGACTCGTGGCGAATGACTCAAGGAGTATCTTCGTTATCTCAATTACATCCTCTGCAATGCCAAAGTCTCTGCTTTTCCTCGAAATCCACGAGAGTTACACCTATCTTCCGTTGCAAGGCTTAACGTCAATGAAGCCGGTCCTAGTACGATTGGTTTTTTTCATTTTCCGCGTTGCGAAGTACCCTCAACCTTGACAAGGTGCTTTTGCACATTTTTTACTCGGAAGCAGCTAGGTACATTGACAAACGCATTCGGAAGAAACCAAACTTACAAAGTGCTTCATGGACAGTAGTGGCAAGTAGCCAATAGGAGCATACATTGCTCGCATGTTGGTCTTGAACGAGTCAACGCATGTTTCACTTCTTCAACCAAGTATGCTCCTCTTGAAACGGAGACGATGCTCCATAGGTCTACCTTTCCAACAGGACAGCTGACTTGTTCCATGCCGACCATGCGTGCACATCCGCGTTCTTCGCCTCTTCCATCTTGCGCACGACGCGATCCCAAGCGTGGAGGAAGGCAGGTGAACCATCGTTCCACTCAAGACTCGTTTCACGTGCACCCTTCCACACGAGATGGGCAAGGACAGCTGCACCTGGGTCACAAACCAAGCGAGGCCCTTGCTACAGGGTCGGCAATGGCGTCTTCGGTGGTCGCTGCGCGCACCGTCTGTCGCGCGTTTTCACATCGAGCGAAGCGAAGCAGAAGGTGGAGGATCGGTGCTGGAGGCGAGGAGGAAGACATGGTCGAAGGATCGGAGGAAGAAGGAGCGAAGGAAGAAGACGACGAGGACGAGAAGGACGGAGGTCTGCCTTGGAAGAACAAAGAGATGCCTTGGACCGATGTCGGTTGGAAAGCAAAAGACACCAGAAACCGTGCTCGAGAGTTCAGAAGGACGCCAATCTATCTGACGAGCGCAAGAACCATCGCAAAGGTTCGGAAAACCACGGCGGGTGTGGTCGATGCCCTGGCTCAACTGCTCATCCACAAGCGTTGGAAGTGGATGGTGGAACACCTGGCAGCCATGGCGTCTGCCTACGTGCTACTCGTGATATTTATGGCCACCGCACCCTACTACACCACTGAATACCTGGCCTACAAATGGCCGCAATGCATCGCCACCGAACACCTCAAATACAAACTTAAGAACAGGAAGTTGACGCCGAAATTCAGCAAGTCTGGAAAGCTGCCGAAACGCCCAGGGGTCCTGGAGGAGCTCATCCAACCCTCTACGGTCATGGAGCAAGCAAAGCAGGAAATCGAAGACAAACGCTACGCGGACCTGAATGGGTCCTTCTTCTTCTTAGAGACTGCTACAGGAGCTTACGTGGAGCGAAACAAGGACGTCATGTTCTCTGCGGGGTCTACCATCAAGCTTCCCATACTGATTGCTTTCTTGCAAGCTGTAGATTCTGGCGAAGTTTCTTTGACAGAGAAATTGACGGTGAAAGATGAATTGGTTGGAGCTGGGGCTGGTGGAATGCAGTACAAACCACTTGGCACCCAGTATGAGGCATTAGAAGTTGCCGATCAAATGATTGTTGTCAGCGACAACACAGCAACGAATATGATCATCGAGCGTCTAGGGGGGATCTTGGCATTGAATCGAGTTTTTAAGTCGTGGGGACTACAAGACACTTTCATACGGGCAAATTTACCGGACTTAGATGGGACAAACAGCACCTCTGCAAGGGATATGGTGTACCTCCTTGCACTGCTGGAACGAGGTCATTTGTTATCCATGAGGAATCGTGATCTAGCCCTGAACATCATGAAGGACACCGTCAGCAACACAATGCTGCCGGCCGGTGTGGGTCCAGGGGCTGTTGTTGCGCATAAGACAGGGGATGTGGGCTTCATTGTGGGGGACGTGGGCATAGTGGACATGCCCAAGGGCGGGAGATTTATTGCAGCAGCATTGGTAAGAGGGCCGTACAACAGCTCAACAACTGTGAGCTATATCAGCAATGTTTGCTCGAAGTTCTATCATGAAGTGTACAGTTATTTGAGGGACCATGATGCAAGAAGACAAAAATCTATGCAGCACTGATCCAGAGATGCCATTCACAGTTCTTCGTCCTCTAGATCTGGTAATGGGAATCGCAGAATTGCAGCAATGCCAGAGAGCTTCTGTAGTTGTTCCCCAGAAACGTGCATGGTTGAGAAGATATACACTTCACCACCATTCTGCTTGACGGATTCCACCAGCTCCACGTACTTCCTACGGGATGCGATGTCTGAACTACGGAATAGTGCGTCTGTAATAAGCAATTTCTTGATTGCCAACCTCTCGTGTGCTGCCATGACGTGTCCTGGGCCATAGAACGCTTTGGCTGGTTCTGTGGCCAACATTTCGTAAAATTCGTCCAGCGTCTGTACCTCCCGCACGGCCTTCACATCTTTCAGGATTGCTTGAAACTTTGGCGCAGCCAAAACTTCCTTCAAAGCCCCTTTGAAGCCCGACGATGAGTGGGCAATGACGATCCTGTCTTTGTTCTTCCGGAAGTTCCCTGGATCATTGTTCTCCACCTCCTTCATCATCCATTCGTGGAATTGGTCTTTCAAGAAACCGGGGCTGGCGATGACGAGAGTTTTGACGATTTCGAAGTTGACGTGATTGACCAACGCCTGGTAGATTTGGGCGAAGAATGCATGCAGTGCTTTTTCGTATCCTTGTGCGGCTGCACCTCTCTTTTTGGGCAGGGACTTTTCAATTTTTGCCTTTACTAGGGTGATGGATCCTCCTACCAGACACACGTGTGCCAGGCCTTCTTGCATGACCACGGCTGCCAAGTCCGCGGTGTTTGCGAAGTCACATGCTTCTTTGACGATGTCCAGATGCACTGCATCCCACTCTGTCTTTTCCAGTGTGAAGGCTCGGTTGAGTTCGAGTTCGATGGTGTGGTATTGTCCAAGTTTGACGTGTTCGTTTTCGGTGGTGTTGGTCCCTTTGATTCGAATGGTGAGTCCAACTCCATCGAAGTCCACTTGTTCCACTTTGACGCGCAGCTTGAGCTTCACACGTTCGCTGTCTCCTGCACCGCTGGCCGTCACCCGTTGGACCTTTCGGAAGGTGGTGGCGGTGACGTGATCTCCCACTTGCAGCAGGTTGTAGGTGTGCCACAGGTCTTCTCCTTCTACGGGCAGCAGCTTCACGCTCCCTTCCTTCCCGCGGATCTGTCGCGAAAGCATGCGCATCTCGTCTGTGCCATGTGCACGTCGTCCACGCTCTTCGTCGATGCGACCCACCGTTCCCATGCCAAAGGAACCGAATTCGACCCTTCCCCTTTCAAACCATCCCAATCTCCCTTTCAAATCCCGATCGATCCCCCTTCTATCTCCCCTTTCCAGCCCATCCCTCTCGAACCCACATCGACCTTCCAATCGAACCCACATCGTTCTTCCGATTAGACCCATATCGATCTTCCAATCAGACCCACATCGACCTTCCATTTGAACCGGAGATCGCAGCCTTCCGATCAGACCCGAATCGACCTTCCAATCAGACCCGACTCGATCTTCCGATTAGACCCGAAATTCCAACCTTTGTGTTGAAGCTGGTGGAGGACGGTGAGGACGTGTTGGTGCGGACATTGCCGCGTCGCGAAGCAAGCAGACGCCATGGCGCCGCTACGAACGCCGTTCCAAGGGTTCGCGGTGAGTGGAAATCGAGGAAGGTGTGCGAAGAGACGGAGAGACGATAGAAAACGCGACCTACTGACGTGGTGGAGGTGTCGGAATCCGACGCACGCAGGTCCGGTTCAGCCCCTTCGAAGAAGACAAGCTGGCCGTCGCCACGTCGCAGAACTTCGGCATCATCGGAAATGGAAAACAACACGTCATGGCCAAAAGAGGAGGTCATGGACCTGTGGAAATAGCCGCCTACGACACGGCAGACGGACTCTACGATTGTGCCTGGAGCGAAGAAAACGAGAACGTGCTGGTGTCGGCGAGTGGTGACGGGAGCATCAAAGCTTGGGACGTGTCCGCACCCGCACAGGCCAATCCGCTGCGTAGCTATCACGAACACACGCACGAAGTGTATTCGGTGGCCTGGAATCTCGTGGGAAGGGACATCTTCCTGTCGGCATCCTGGGACAACTCGCTCAAATTGTGGAGGTTGGATGCACCTGGTTCGCTGCGTACCTTCAAAGAACACACGTACTGTGTCTATGCCGCTGCTTGGAGCCCCAGTCAAGCCGACGTGTTTGCATCCGCTTCAGGCGATTGCACCGTCAAGCTCTGGGACCTTCGAGCGCCGACTTCCACCTTGACCATCCCCGCCCACGATTACGAAGTTCTGTCGACGGATTGGAACAAGTACAACGATCATATGCTGGTGAGTGGCTCGGTCGACAAGACCATCCGGGTGTGGGACACGAGGATCCCAAATCGGCCGGTGACGACCATGGTGGGACACAAGTATGCTGTGAGAAGGGTTGTCTGCTCTCCACACAGAGAAAACATCATTCTTTCGTGCTCATACGACATGAGCGTGTGTCTATGGGACACAATGGCAAGAGATGGAGAGATGGTTCGAAGGTACGATCATCACACCGAATTTGCCGTGGGCATCGACATGAGCGTCCTGGTGGAGGGGCTCGTGGCCAGCACGGGATGGGACGGCCTCACCTACGTATGGCATTTGAGTCAGGACCCACGGGTGGTCTGACGTTGCCATTGGATGCATCCTCGGTACATCAAAAATAAACAATGCAGGACGGCAGAGGCCAGCTGCAACCCTTCCATGCACGTCTCTCGCCTTTCACCTCTGTCCACGCTCTTGTCTGCTCCGAATCGTGCGTCTGCTATGCCCACCTTGCAGCATCAGCAAATCTTCCTTTGAAGCAGCAACGTTTGGTGCCTCCAACGAAGGTGTTGGTGGGAGGTCCCTGCATGTTTGAGGCTGTCCTGAGGTAGGTTGGTCTCATCTGGAAGTGGACGGCACGTGGGGTGGGGTCGAAGAGTGCAGGATCATCCTGGCCACAATTATTATTGTCGATCGAGCGTGTGATCAGGAAGAAGCAACATGGCACGTGCCGCACGGCTTTCGATTGCACCTGCGCCGTGCGTCCGATCCAGGAGACGCGACCTTGCACGTGTGGCTGCTTCTGCTGCATCCGAACCTGCGGAGGCGCCGCTCAAGTCCGTCGGATTCCTCGGCATGGGCATCATGGGTGCGCCCATGGCTTCGCGGCTGATCAACGCAGGATACCAAGTGACGGTGTGGAATCGATCACCGGAAAAGTGTGCGGCTCTGGAAGAATTGGGAGCGACGGTGGCTTCTACACCACGTGAGGCGGCGTCCAAGAGCGACGTCACCTTCGCCATGATGGCGGATCCAGTGGCTGCAGAAGCAGTGGCTTGTGGAGAGGACGGTGTCGTACATGCGATGGGTCCAGGAAAAGGATACGTGGATGTGTCCACAGTAGACGTGCAAACTTCCAATCGAATCGGCGATGCTATCCGCGCGACTGGCGCAGAGTTCTTGGAGGCTCCTGTCAGTGGTTCCAAAGGCCCTGCAGAGACAGGTCAGCTCATCTTCCTCACCGCCGGGGACGAAGCACTGTATCATAGATGTGCTGGTGCATTTGATGAGATGGGAAAAGCAAAGTTCTTCTTGGGCGAGGTGGGTCAAGGGGCAAAGATGAAGCTGGTGGTGAACATGATCATGGGAAGCATGATGGCCGCATTCGCAGAAGGCTTGTCATTGGGCGACGCTGCGGGATTGGACGCCAAGGCCATTCTCGACGTCGTTTCCTTGGGCGCCATTTCCTCACCCATGTTCACCCTGAAGGGCCCACTGATGCTGGAGGAGAAGTTCGATCCTGCGTTCCCCCTGAAGCATCAGCAGAAAGACATGCGCTTGGCCATCGCGCTCGCAGATGAGCTGGCCCAGCCCATGCCAGTGGCTGCTTCGGCGAACAAGCTGTACAAACAGGCACGGGCCCTTGGCATGGCAGACAAGGATTTCTGTGCGGTTCTCACGGCCCTCCGCTCTGACCAAGCGTAAGTCGGGCATTCTTTTTGATGGGCAAGAACACAACGATTTCGAAAAAGCCGCATCTCATTCGTCCAACCGTTCCTTTGATTGTCCATCTTCCATGGCTTCTATTCAAGCTTTCCCTCCGCCCATTTCAGAGTTGCTAGGTCCGCCTATGGCATGGTTGCCATGGCTCTTGTGTCTTCCCAGCTGGCGTGGATCCGAGTTGTCACCAGTCCTTCCTGGAGATCTCCCCCCGAACCCTCCAGCCAATCCCCGTGCAGGACTCGTCCATTCTCCGCCGACGCCCGACCAATCCCCGCCCTCGATATCGGACCTTCGACCAATCCCTCGCTTCCAAGCATCCCGTTCCACCAATCGGGAGGCCGGACCAACTCTCCATCCGTTCGCCCTTCGTTTCCATCGGAAGGTTCAACGTTCGTTTGGAAGCGTGTCACCGACGCCATCCCGCACATTGTTAAGCTGCATCGCACGTGTTGCGGCCGCGGAATCGCTCCACGCACCTCCGAGAGACGCACGAGTGTGGCCCAGCCATGCAGGTGCAGGTCTCCCGCTCGCGGGTCCGCGCAGGCGCAGCTGGACGCCCGCGAAAGACGAGCCAAGCACGTCGAGGAGCCACGAGAGCCTCGTACACCTCCTCTACTTCGGAAGCTGCGACGTCGCACGCGCCCGTACCTGCCGTGATCAAGGTGGCTGGATGTGGAGGAGGGGGTGGAAACGCATGCAACCACATGGTGGAAGCGCAAAGGATGCCCACCGTGGAATTCTACGCCATCAACACCGACGTCCAAGCACTTCAAAAGTCCCTGGTGCCGGAGAAAAATCGCATTCAGATCGGAGAACTCGTCACTAGAGGATTGGGAACTGGAGGAAATCCGATGCTGGGAGAGGAGTCTGCGCTCGAATCCGAGTCCAAGATAAGAGGTGCGCTTTCCGGTGCCGATCTCGTGTTCATTGCTGCCGGTATGGGTGGAGGAACGGGCAGCGGTTCTGCGCCCATCGTTGCACGTGTTGCCAGAAACTTGGGAGCCTTGACAGTGGGAGTGGTGACCTATCCTTTCTCTTTCGAAGGAAGACGTAGGGCGGCACAAGCAGACGAAGCCGTCCAACGTCTCCGGAAAGAAGTGGATGCCTTGATCTTGATCCCCAACGACAAGTTGATGGAAAATGCAACGGCAGACACCACCGTTACCCAGGCCTTCCAAATGGCCGATAGCGTGCTGCTTCAGGGTGTTCGAGGTATCTCTGAAATTATCACTGTCGGCGGTCTGATCAATGTGGATTTTGCAGACGTCAGATCCGTGATGGAAGGCGCTGGCAATGCGATGCTAGGCATTGGATATGGCAAAGGTACATCCAGGGCCAAAGATGCAGCTTTGAATGCAATCTCCAGCCCTTTGTTGGAGGGTGGTATTGCCAACGCAACTGGAATTGTGTACAACATTACGGGTGGGTCGGATCTCTCTCTGTTCGAAGTCAACACTGCTTCAGAGATTATCTACGAGCTCGCAGACCCCACCGCCAATATCATCTTTGGTGCGGTGGTGGACGAAGGTATCACAGACGGTAGCGTACACGTGACAGTGGTGGCCACAGGGTTTGACACAGACGGGCTCAGTCGGATAGCACCCAAGCTTGCATCCAAGCCAACGTCGGAGTCCGCTACTGAGTCCCCCCCCGGGCAAGTACCCCAGTTCCTTCGCAAGAGGAAAAAGGGCTGGTTCTAAGCCAACGGGCGCATTGGAGTCAACTTGGGTGAATAACAAAAATAGGAGCCAAATCAGCCATCGAGGGGAGCAGGCTGCTCCTTTTGGATGGAGGCTCCTTCCAACAATCAGCCGGTGCAGTGACAAGGCCTTGAAGGTGTCCTCGAAGGAGCCACCGTGGCAAGCACATGTCAGGAAAGAAGGCCTTCAACACCAACAGCAATTTATCAGCAAGCGTCTTTGCTTCGTTGCATTTGCATTTCTTGCGGCAGACCTCCAGTTGGAAAATTTTCTTGGAGGTACGGTATCGTCAAATGATTGCTGGGAAGGCAGTTGGGCTTCCTTGGCCGTTCCTGTTGGTGGATTCTGCGTGCCTGGGCGTTTCAGCTCGTGAGCACACGCAACATACCCAATCCCACGGCCGTGGTTGACACGATGGTTCCGACGCAGTATTTGATGATGTCGCTTTTCGAAGACTCGATGTTCGTTTTCATGATGTAGATTTCTCGGTCCAGCCTCGTATCGACGTCTGCGCTCTTGTCCAGCGCGTTTTGCATTTCGTCTCGTATCCTTCCTTTTTCGAGGTTAAGATCGAGCCTTTGGCTGGCTTGCAATTTGTCGATGCCAAATCGCAGTTCGGACCTGATCTTGTCGGTTTCGATTTCGAGTCTTTCGATGTCTCTTCGCAAGCTGGCGATGTTGGCTTCGGTGGAGCTTCGTATCTCTCCTTTGGCGGTGTCGAACGCGCTCTTCTGTTCCACCACGAGTTTTTCGAGCTGCGCTTTGGTGACGGTGGTGTCTGTGACTCGTTTGATGGTGTGTTCGATCACTTGAGTGAGGTATCTCGTGAGTTGATGCGATTGCGTTTGGCTGAGTCCAGCTTCTTGGAGCACCGTGGCGGTGGTGAGTGTGTCCAAAGGGTATCCTTGCGGCACGTCTCTCGTTCCCACTTCCAGCACCGGTTCGTGGTTCGGTTCCGAACTGGCCGATTTCCTGCGCAATCCTTTGCTCCACGCACGTTCCAACGTCTTCCAACGTGCGCGCATCGCCATCGTCGACACCGTCCCAGCTGCGTCGGTGGGCGTCTGGTGCAGACACACCCTCCACACCCCGTCCTTTCCCTTCCCGTCCAACGGATCCTTCTCCCTGCCTTTCCCTCGCCCCTCCCGTGCCCCGCGAGGGCAGATGCACCCCTTCCCTCAGATGCACCCGTTCCCGAAGAAGGGAGCCTCGATCCCCGGATGGAGAGGGCGGGATTCCTACCCCCCTTTTTGGGTCCTTCTCTTCCCCCCTCCCACCTCGTTGTGACGCATCGCACCTGCTTCACAACCAGACAGGGAGAGAGAGGAACCAACGTCGTGTGACAAGTGGTCGAAGGGACGACGGAGGAGGACGTGCACGGTGCGCAGTGCGAGACGTCAAGGACGAACATGGCGGAGAAGGCGGAGGAAGGGATCCTGCACGGATGGGAGACGCTGGTGTACGCACTCGTGGGCGTGCACCTGGTCGCACTGGCGTTCTGGGTGTATCGAGTGGCCACCGAAAAAGCAGAACCAAGGGTCAAGCAAACGTGACACGGTTCGACCAACCGAAAAATGCATCGGCGATGGAACACGTGGGAAAACGATGAGAGACCCCGCGGTCGTGTGCAAGGAGACGCGAAACGTCGCACAAGCGAACAAAGACGTGCCGCCCTGGACGAGCAGTGGAAACGACGAAAACCAAACGAGAAGTGTGGAAACAACCACACGTGGGAAAAGCAGTCCGGTGATCTACCTCGGAAGCAAAGAATGGATTCACTGCTGCAAACTCTTCAAGTGCCTGCTCAACTGCTTGTTCATGCTGAACATGTCTACCGGTGCTTCGAAAATGGTGCCCAGCTTTGCATCCAACAAGATCTGACGCTTGTCCGCTGGGTTTTGTAAGTTGTGCTCCCGAATGTAATCCCATATGTGCTTGACCGCAACAGGCCTGGCCATCTCCCTCTCGCTAGTGCCGAAAAATGCTTGCAGCTCGGGAGACATGAGAAAGAGGGGATGATTGCGTGCCTTTTTTTCCTTGACTTTCAGCGACCTTGTCACGGATTTGATGCCTTTGGGTGTGTCCTTCGCCGAAGCGTTGCTTTTATTCTCGGGGACCTTCTTTTTCTTCTGGGCAGGTTCTGCTTCCCTTTGGAACACGTGCTTGGAAAGCTGCTTGTTCATGTTGAGCATGTTTAGCGGAGGAGTGAAGAGGGTGGCAAGCTTCTCGTCCAGGTTGATTTTCCTTCGGTTGCTTGGATCCTGCAGGTCGTTCTCTTTGATGTATTTCCACAGGAATTTGACCACTTGGGTGCGCGGCATTTCTTCTTGTCCGACGAAAGCCGCCATGTTCGGCGAGAGTAGGCTTCCGAACGCCCCCGATTTTCGTTTCGATCCGTGGTTCGTTTGCGTGTGGAGTTCATCCGTCGGTTCTTCCGCTTCGGTTCGTGTTTCATCCTTCACTTCGTGCGGATCTTGGTCTCCGTTCTGCGCGAGCAGGTTCTGTTCCAGGAACGCGTCCACTTCTTCTCGTATCACCGCTTTTTTATCGGCGAGTCCCACGCCGAACTCCGACTCGAGTTGTTTTCGTATTCCTCTCACTGCGTCGACGTTCCGTCGTGTTCGTTCCGTCGTTTTCGTTTCGGTCAGCGTCCACTTCGTGTCTTCGTCCGTCGGTGTCCTTTCGCATCTCGACCACTTCTTGCTTGCGCATCCTTCTCTCATCCGCTTGGCTTTCCTTTTGCTTGGCACGCACCGGTGGTCGTCTGCAGGTCTGCTTCTTGCAACAGCGCTTGGGTCCGTTCGCGGAGGTGGGTCTCGTCCACCACGTCTTTCGTGGTCTCGTTCGGACGACGTGGGACGTCTTCGGTGGATCCCCACGTCGCCTCTGCACCTCCGCCTTTCCTCTCTTCTTCCATGGACGCCGTACGATCGCCTCCTGGCTCCCACGTGCACGTCGTCCCACGTCCACGCGGATGCGCCACGCACGATGGCCGAACGGTTCCTCCGTGCCAATGCCCCCCTTTCCACCCCCGACGTTTGCCCGAAAAGGGGGGCAGCTGAACTCGCCAAATCGCTTAACTCTCGTCCCCCTCTGTTTTCTCCGACGAATTTCGAAAGGTTAACTCGAGAAACACGGTCGAGGGACCTTCCCCCTCGGTTCCTCTCTCGTCCACGTGGACCGAGGCGGACCTTCGAGTGGGCCTTCCTCTTTGCAGGGAAGAACACAGGGAGGAGGGAAGATCTTGAGCCAAACAGGGGAGGAGAGATCACAGGGGATGGAGGGGGACGAGGAGAGGTATCGATGGAAAGGGCCATGGCGTGGCGCATGGGACGTGGCATGGCGGACGACGACGACGCACCGTGGTCGACCATGCCGACGTGGGCCATGCACGAGGTGGCGAAGCACGTGGCGAAGGCGTGCGGTGCGCCAGGATTGCTGGCCATGTCTTGCTGCTGTCGGAACTGGCGCACGGTCGTGGTGGAAGACGGATGGAGCTTGGCACACCTGCAGTTCCGCTTCGACTGCCAACAACACGAAGGCGCACAACGTGGACCGCAAGCCATGGGAAGGAAGTACAGGCGCGTGCCTGCTTTTGCACACGTGCAGAGCCTGCCGCTGCTGCTGCGAAACGCATGGCGTGCGGGAAATCCAAGCGCCACCGCACACGTGGCCGAAGTGATGGAATGGAACGGAGACGTCGTCCAAGCGCTGCGCTTGCACCTCGAAGCGGCGAAAGGAGGACAGAGAAGGAGCATGGTGCGCGTGGCTACGGCGTACTACCACGGCGAAGGAAACATGGCCTGGGACGCAGAAGAAGCCTTGCGATGGTTCAAAAAAGCCGTGGGAGGATGCAACCAAAGCAAACCAAACGGTACGAAGCAAGGTGAGAACGAACCTGGGATCGTCGTCGATCGAAACGAAACGATGGACGATAAGATTCAGGACCACTTCGAAAGACAAGACGTCAAACTGCAAGCACAAGCCGCGCTCATGCTGGGATTCATGCACCTGGATGGAGAAGGGACGAAAACGGACGTGGCAGAAGCAGTCAAGTGGTTCAAAAAAGCATCCAGCCATGGGAACGGTGAAGCGCAAAAGCAATTGGGCGTGCTCTTCAACACCGGACAGTACTGAGAATCTCCTCCATCTGCCTCTCGTGGGGAAGAAGAACACAACCCGACAACGCAACACTCGCAAGATTCGCAGGATATTGCCGTGAATCGAAGGTGGCATACATGCGGGAGTTCTACCAACAATTTGCGTGCCTCATTTCCACGCAAGTAGGAACGTCCTACATTCGTTGGACGTTCGAGAGGGTGGGATGCAGATGCCGGGCGCCTGGACTCGTATCCGCATCGTCCGGCAAAATAAAAGGTCGATGACCTGCACCAGAGTTGGACGCAGGAACGACATGATGTGTGCCGAACCATCCTTGTGTTACATAAACCACTGGCGCTCTACTGTGTAAATATCCGCAGAATTTCAACTCAGCACCCGTGGTATGCCCCTCCTGATTCTCAAGTAGCAAATCGATCACGACTCCAAGCTTGTAAAGCGAGTGACCTCACTGCGTCAAAGCAGATCGCCACCTTGGGACGAGACAGAGGTCAGACACAGTCGGCTAGCGGACAATTGCAATCTCAAATTCAGCAGCAATCCCAGCGATACGGCTTTGTTCGGGTTCTTCTGTGGACCAGATCAACCTCCAGAAGGGGAGATGATGTCAATGCTGGTTCAAGGGCAGAGCATGCAGCAGAATTGAGGGTTTGTATAAAGAAACAGTGTTTGGGCACCATTGCGTAGTTTTCTGGATCCTGGTCACAGGACTGGCTGCCGATCTCGATGCCCGCCAATGACTTCTCCTTTGCAAGTATCGTAATGTGTCTCGTGCGATGGGCCCAAAGGAGTTACGAGAAGGCCAGGGGCGAAACAATCTGACGCAAGGAATTACGAAAAGCAGGAAGATTACAAATGCTGGACCATGGAGGGGGATGCAGGTAAGGGCATATGCTTCACACCTTTGCCATTGCAGTCAGGCAAAAACACAGCAAAGGTAACGGCCAGCAAAGATGTTATGTTTTCGTAGCTTCATAAAGCAATGCTGAGTTTGATACATTTATTGTGAGTGGGTGAGAATCTGCAATGAACGCACTGGAAAGAAGCAGAAGATTTCCTATGCAAGTGATTCTCCCCATTCAAAACATTCGAAAGGGTAATGTAAGCAGGATGAACAGACGCGTGCCAAAAGTGTGCCCTCCACCAGACTGACAAAAGTGCATTGCCCGCACATCGTTTATTTCTTTCCTATTGTGGCCTTAAAATATGACCTCCTCGTATTGAGTGCCCAAGAGAGCGTCTTCTTCAACACCAATGACAGCACGCAGCTTCACTTGAAGATCACTCAGATATTGCCCGTTTCCTTGGGCCCAGGATTGCAGCTCATCAAAATCGGATGCCCCCTCAGCTTCCTTGGGTTTGAAGTTGCCACGAAACACACTGTTTTCAGACGCCTGCCCAACCCAAAAGCCATGGACAGTGTCTTTCCGTTCAAGACGAAGATTGAGGGAAAGGGCAGGTCTATGAGGGATCAGAGTATCCACAGGTGGACAGCAATCCTTCTTTGCTTGCACCTCAACAGCCAAAATATCACCAGTTTTAGGGCTGGAACTGTCTGCGAGGAACACCCACTGTCGAACAGTCATGCCGTTCAGAATCCGGGGGCCCAGCAACACCACCACCAACATGGCATCAAATTCTGAATGAAAAGGTAGACAAGATATTTGCGGAATGGACAGAAACTTTCTAGGAGTATAAGACGTACTCCATCCTTTCCTGGCACAATCTTCCGTGGCACAGATGAGTCTCCAAGATGTTTTCCCTGTACTGCTCATCAATCGAACCTTCTTTGAAGCTTCTGGACGTGGATTCAGTGCAGTCACGCAGTATACATTTCCCTCTTTCAGGACATCTGTCAACTCCTCGCCAGGACGCCAGATTGTCAGTTGAGCATCCATGGGACAAACATGGCCGTTAGATTGAGACACACCACAGACCTTTGCACGAAGGACCGGACAGACATTGCGCTGTAATATTGCGCAATCATCTGGCTTTGCATCCCCCTCAGAATCTTTCTCCATGTTTTCAAGTACTTGCTCAGCTCTCAACTGAACTTGTGCCTCCATTGCAGCTGATCGGAATATTTTCCTACCATCTCCACATGTCTCAAAATATGCAATAGGGTAAATACGTTGTACAGTTAAAAGTGTAGCCGCAATGGGGCCGCCCTCTGAAAAACAGTGAGCAAGATTCACAGCCCCTGAGAAAGTCTTCAGGAAGCCAAGCTTTGCATATGGATCAGCTCGTCTGGTGCAATTTGCATTGAGTTGTAAGTACGTCAAGCCTGAGGCCTCTAAGGGAGGTTGCGGTCCTGTCGAATAGAGTGTTGCACCAACTACTTTCAGCTTCGATCCCACAAATATTTTGCCATCCCTAACAAAGCTTGACAGAGGATTGTCTAGCCTTGCTGCGAGAGAATACCATCCATCCGTGACGACAATGCTTTGGATCTTGCCATCTCCCCCAACCTCCTCTTCTGAAATTTCCTCGACACAAAGTACAATGGGACGGGATGCAGGATCATCGTGTTCCAGAATACGCCGCAGAGGTGGCCGCTTGCCGCAGAGACATTCCTTCCAATAGCGAAGTTCAAGCTGGTACCTTATGTTCTCCTCCGTAAGATACTGCTGCTCCATATTGGCGCATTTTAGCAGATCGTAGGATGCAAGCTTCCAGTGAATCAACTTTTCTTGCTGCTTGACCCAGGCGACAGTGGCAAAGTCTGGATTTGCCCCTCTTGCTAGAAGCTGTTTGTGCAGAGTTTCTGTCGATGGCATCAAAACATTGCAAGGTACGCGTGTGCCTTTTTGTATCAATTGCTCTCTTCCAAACGCAGTCGAAAGAGGCACCTTGGACATACTTTGGCCTACTGCCCCTTCCCAGACAAATACCTTGGAAGGAGACTTATTCTGCTTGCTGCACATGGAATGGGAATTATCTTGAATGTTTTCCCGTAAAATGGCAGGGGCATTAAACTGCCTTTTGCTCGGGCGTGTTTTCTCCCCCGATTTTCGCTTATTCAGATTTGTCCGAGCACCCAAACCAGAAATCTGCCCATGGGTGAAGGCATTACGAGTCGAGCGGTTAGCGTTTTCTTTTCCTTCCACAAGAGTTGTCCCTGATTTTGCCAGAAGTGTACTTGCACCACGCACACGACAAGTAGGAGCGACGGCTTCAATCTGTTTGTGAGGAATGGTAGACAATTCTTGCCCCAATGGTGCTCCAGGAGTAGGACACGCATTCTTAACACCAATTTTTCCAAGGGGGGAATTTTGATGACCATTATTAGCGTCATTATCCACTTTATCTGCACCCGTTTCTAGGCATGCAGCCAACAAGGCCTCCGCACGCGCACGAGATGAATCAGACACGGCAATTGGTTTCCCCAGGCCGCTGCGAAACATGCCCCCTTCCAGCATGTCTGCAGGGGGAGGATGCGAGGGTGCTCCAGGACCCTCCCCATCC
>JBBULP010000472.1:0-37469 GCA_038048775.1 Picocystis salinarum | reverse complement strand
AATCCAATAGTTTGGTCTTGCACGACGTTTGTTCGTCGCTGGTCATGTCGTCGACATTCCACAAGGTGAGCTGTCGGTCTTGGAGGAAGAGCTGTTAACTTTGAACGAATTAACATTCGTTTCAACAAGACGGACCGCTTGAAGGGAAGGATCGAAACGAAACCACGAGAAACGAAGTCCCAGAACGTCCTGGTTTCTGTCAGTGCGGATGAAGATGCCAAACATCCAGACATGCGTGGAAGGGCGCGGAATGTTCAACTGAACGAGCATGACAATACAAAAGAGAAGCCGGGGTCTCCAGCTAGGGTTCCAAAACCCAACATGAAGGGGAGATCGAGCAGCACCGCACCGTGGACAGGGTTCTGGTCTCATCTCGGTCTCATACCATGGACAGAGACTCGCCTGCCGCTCTTGAACCCCTTCCTAAAGTACTACCTTGTCCTCTGAGATCACTTGGGTTCCAGATAGTACTGTGAAAGTTACAGGTCAAGGTGCATGCTTGCAGACCGTACAGGCGACGTCCTTGTTCATGAATAGGAAGTGGCCCGGCACAAGCCAAATTACACGCCTGTGCATCCATTATGGTAACGATCCAGCTTAGCCCCTTCTGCGCACCCCTGCGACACACCTTCACCAACGCTGTCCCCACAGAAACAGGACACGAAGCAAAAGTCACTGGTGACGGATCAAGCTCGTGATTTCTCCCGCTCGTCAGGTATCAAAGGCTGGGTGCACCAAACAGCTCTCTGCAATGTGATAACCATTGCTACATTGCATGCATAAAATGGACAGCAGCCACATTCCCATTAACTTGCTGCACTGTACATTGATTTATTGAGGCCAAGTCCTTTGGTCACTTTTCTTCATGACCGACATTGTCCTTCAGAAACACCGAGAGGATGTCATCGAGTTGGTCAGAGCCATCAACCCCGCTCAGATCTACATCGTAAGACCCCAAACTGACATCGTTGCCAGCATGTTGGTGGTTCTGGTATTGCATCTGGGCATGATGTTCCCCGTGCTGCCCTCCCATTTCTCCAGACGTTCGCGAATCCATTTGCATGCAGGATGGGTATGTGTTTTGTCCACCCATGTATTGGTTTCGTTGCGCTGAATACATCCCACTGTGAGCGGAATGTAGGCCGCCGCTTGGAAGACCCACTGCTGATGGTGGAGGACCAGCCCCAGCAGCTCTTCCGATTGGATGATAAGGCTGTCCCATGGGTTGGCCATGGACGAATTGCCCTGGAGGTACCATTCCCATCCCGTTATGGCCAACAGGTCTCACCATCATCCCGCCATGCTGCCCTGGAACCATATGACCCATTCCTGGTCCAAGCATTCCAAAGTGAGACTGATCACTACCTGGACCCAGCTGGTTTGATCCGCTCAGGCGCTTTAGGTACAGCCTGTACTTCTGGAGGTGTGAGGCAACATTCTCGCGGGTAAGTCCCTGGACATTCATCAGGTCTAGGATGCGCTTGGGTACTGCCTTTTCGATCCCAAGCTGATTCACTGCATTCACAAACTGCTGGTGGAGCTCTACAGTCCATATCACACGCGGTTTTTTCGACGACCCTCCCTCTGAGTCTTCCACACCCTTGCCCTTTCGTTTACTGTCCTTCCCAGCTGAACTTCTGTCATCTCTGCTTTCAATCTCGCGGTCTTCGTAGAGGGAGACATGACTCTGCTTCTTCCGCACGACGTGTTGCCAGATATTCCTCAGTTCCTCAATCCGCACTGGCTTGAGCAAATAATCTACAGCACCGTGGGTAATGCCACGCAGAACCACCGATGTTTCTCCGTTGGCAGACATCACTGCAATTGGCACGAGGCATTTTGTCAGCTTGAATCGACCCCAGTAGCTTCTCCGTGCGCCGAAGGTTTTTCCGCAGAAAGCTTCCGTCCTTTCGCTTCGTTTTTCGCAATGAGCACGTACTAATGACGGGTACGTCCAGCTCCAGTCCGACCATCTCCAGCAGTCGAAATCCGTCCATATCCGGCATGTACACGTCGCTGAGCACGATGTCGAACCTAGACTTGTCTTCACGTAGCATATCCATCGCTTTCATGGCACGATTGCAGGTCGTGACTGCGTTTTGCGCGTCGTAGGTTTTGTTTGGTCGTCCGCGTTGACAGGGTTTTCGCGCACGTCGACGCCGGAACGGGCAGGTCAGCAGCGAATTCGACGCATAGATTGCGTGCCTCTCTCGTCGTTTCCCCTCCTGTCGCTTCCGAAGCACGTTTTCTCCGTCTCGAATTCGCGTCATCGAGGCACGTTCGCATCCCGTTGGACGTGCTTGTTCCTTCTTCATCCGGTTCTTGGTCACGCACCTGTGTAGTTGCATCGTCGCAGCATCTTTTCCACGATCATGAGGCACAGAGGATCGTCGTCCACCACCAGCACGCGCAGGCCGGCGGGCAGATCCTCCATCTTACGCTCCTGCATTCCGCAACTTGCGTCGGCGTGGCTCATGGCGTCGACGACTGGACGTGCGTGTGCACGTTTTCCTTTCGTCTTCCTTTCACCATGGATTTGATCGGACGCACCGTCCCTTTCGAACCGGAACCCTTCCGGTTGGGAAAGGAAGCGCTTCCCGACCCCGGATGGCGCGCCCCAAACGACGGCTTCTGATTGGTCGAGGATGCATCGATTGCTGAGTTGTCCTTCCTCTCCCACCGGGCCTCTCGGAGCCGTCCCGGGGTGCGGATGAGGGGCGAAAACGTGCGGTGGAGAAGCGTCCAATCGGACCGAAAGGGGTGCGAGAGAGGGTGCCGGGGAGAGATCCTCAGCCCGCCCCTGGGAGAGGGAGGGAGAGGGAAGCCAACCCGGTCCTGCAGGGTGCCACGTGGGGTGGACACGAAACAGATGACGTAACCCTGGGGGAGAAAGGGTGGAGATCGGATAGGACCAGATCGGAACACGTGGTCGGTGGAATCGAGTGCCATCCGATGGGAAATGGTGGGCGGACAAGAGAGAGGAGAGGAAAGGACACGCACGGGAATCCACAAATAATGCCACCTTGCATCGAAACCCAAGAGCATGAAAAGTACATGTGCTGTCCCGATAGAAATGGGGAACCGATCCGTGCCCGAGCATCCCACAAGGGTCCCAATGTGATCCCATCCATGCTCATTGCACACAACCAATCGATGGTGCAGGACATGCTCCTGTCCTACGAGGATATACTACAAAACATGAACGGGCTTAGCCAACGGCTGTGCTGTTCGTGACGGGACATCATCTCCTTCAATTGCTACAGCCCAGTGGATGTCCTACCAAAAACTCGAAAGTTCCTTCGCGTTCTCCTCCTTCACCCCACATGGAGAAAGCCACCCTTTTCCCCTGTCCTTTCCAAGTCTTCAAGTCAGGAGCCAAGAATTGGCAGTGGTCCCACTCCCGAATCGGCAGAGACATTCTGGCTGTTCCCCACGTACCACATGCCCTGACATCCAACAATGGACAATAGCAACGCTCTCCTCCAACTTTGCTCTTCGTTTGGAATCGAGCAGACAATACCTACACTGCTACCAGCACTTGGAACGATTCAACAGCGGGAGGAAAAAATTGCAATATGTGACCAACATGGCCACGATCCCAGCGAGAAATAGAAATGGAATAGATGCCTTCCAGGGGTCATCTGAAAAAGCAGCATGCACACCTTCAACATCGGCCGCGAGAATTGCATAGACTGCTATCTCAGCCACGCACGTAGTGGCGCCCATGTAATCGCCCATGATCCCACCTAGCATGTGCTGTCCATAGATACCTGCCCCAACCACCACCATCGCCACAGATGCTGCGCATATCACTGTTCGTGCGACACCAAGGAGTCCAGCTGATACACAGAGGGACGTGGCTATGGCGAAGAAGACCCGTCGTAGGTTGAGAATGTCTCTGCACCGTCCAAGCCATCGGTAAAATTCTCCTTTGTCCTTCCCTTGGGTTTCATCCACGTACGGCAGGCACACCAGGAGGGCCGGAGGTGCAGTCCTTGCAAGCGCATGTGCCACCACGAGCGCCGGTCCAGCACCTGTGCTTTTTCCCCAAGACCACTGCGATTCTCCCAATTCGGTCAAGAGTGCAATTTTCGAAACAAAGAAGAGCGCAAATCCCACGGCTGCATAGCTTCCGACACGTGAGTCCTGCATAATGGTAAGGATCTCGCGCTTGGTCCACCCCCCACCGATTCCATCCAAGGTATCGCCAAACCCGTCTTCGTGAAAGCATCCAGTCATCCAGACCGACGCAGCCGAGGCCACTGCTGCCGCTACGTTTCCCGCACTCCAGAGTGCCGAAGCTGCACCGTGACAGGCGGCGGACCAGGTTCCGACGATGGCGCCTATGGTCGGATACCAGGCGGCTCCCACCATGATTGCCACGGCATGGTGGTCGCACCAGGTAGGACACGGCAGCCTCGTGAGGAATCCAACGGCGGTGAACCAAATGCGCAGCTCCGTGAACTTCGGCACGTCTTCCTCGTCGTTCGTCTTCGCCACCGTCATCGTCCTATTCCAACCGCCGAGCTCCGACGTGCGTCCCAACCCTCTCTTTCGCTCCTTTCACGTGTCTCTCGGATCCCAATCCGTCGACGTGGCGACGCCAGCTGCCTGTCGTGCGATGCACGTGGCCATGTCGTCGCCATGTCCGTCGGTGCGCCTGCCTCCAACTCCGTTTCGAACGGTTATGGCTCACAACCGTTCGATCCGATGTGGATGTGGGGCGGTGCCAGGGTGGCAGCGAAACCACCTCTCAGGGACACAACTGGACGTACGAAGCGAGGCATGGCCACAGGCGAAAGCGAGGACGTGGACGAGGTGGAAAGGCGCGCCACGGCGATGGAGAAGGAAGAGGAACGAGGGAAAGCAGCCATGGAAGAATGCGCGAGGATGCTGGAGGAGAAGGCGCAGCCGAAAGGAGCGCTGGGAACGCTGGAAACCTGGGCCAAGCGACTCGCCAAGCTGCAGTGTCGCGCCGTTCCACAAGCCAGCCACTTTGGATATGCGTGCTTCTGCGCCGATCACGGACTGGCAGACACGCAAGTGTGCACGCCGTATCCGTCCAGCGTCACCCAGAAAGTCGCCACGGCATTGGCTGCGGGAGGTGCGGCAGGAGCGGTGATGTGCGCCACGGTCGGTCGAGTGCGACACTTTCGCGTGGTGGACGTGGGAATGCTCAGACCGGCCAATGGTTGCGAGTTGGACACTCGAGTTGCTTGCGGCACGAAAAATATCGTGCAGGAATGCGCCATGAGCGCGGAGGAATGTGCCAAAGCGTTGGATGTTGGAAGGCGTACCATGGCAGATTTCGTGAAGGAAGAAATCCATGCCGTGGTCCTGGGAGAAGTTGGCATCGGTAATACGACAAGCAGCTCGGCCTTGCTAGCTGCTCTGACGAGGAGACGTCCTGTCCAAGTTTGTGGTCGTGGATCTGGATTGGACGACATTGGCGTGGAGAGGAAAGTGAAAGTTGTTGAGATGGCACTTCACCGACATCAAAGCATAGTGAAAGCAGCATCCGAGTCCCCCATAAAGGTTCTGCAAGCGCTTGGTGGGCTTGAAATTGCAGCCATGGTCGGTGCTATGCTTCAGGCCCGAGAAGATAGCATTGCAATATTGGTCGATGGATTCATTGCTACTGTGGCTGCACTTGTGGCTGTGCGCGTGGACCCTAGATCTGCAGACTGCTTGTTCCTCACCACCAGATGTCCTGAACCCGGACATGCAATTGCGCTGACAGAGTTGATGAAAGTTGGGGTCCCCAAACCACCACTAGACATGGATATGCGGTTAGGCGAAGGATCCGCAGCAGCCCTTTGCATTCCCATCATGGCAGCTGCGGCCAATGTGGTTTCGGATATGATGACCCTTTCAGAAGCACTCTCCTTGCCTGATAGGGAAGAAGATGCTCCTGCTAGGGCTGGTAGAATATTTTAAGTAGGTTTTGGGAAGGCTGTCCTGTGTTTCAGCAGGAGCAATGGGTTGGGAAATGTACCGCAGCCGGGGAGTTGCAACATCAGTTGCCTCTACCAGGAAAGATTCAGAACAATGTTCACTATTTGGAGAATGAATCTTGCTTGGAAGGTACGGAATAAAGTCTTGATCTACTGTGGGCAACTGCCATTTGTTGCCGCAGAGGCTCTGCTCGGTCTACATGCGGTGTTCAACCGGTGTCACTGGGAAATGAATCTCTTTCTTCCTCCACCAGTAAGTTATCCAACTTCCTGGAAACGATGCATGTAGAGACCAAGTAATATGAGAATTCGTTTTTGCCATTGAGTGCCTGTGTCGTACACTGCCATCATGCTGCGTGTGCATTCATAGATTCAAATGGTAAGCACCAGAATTGCATGCTTCTGCAATGATATCTCGCAGCAATCACACATCTGTGATCAACGCAGATTTAGACAAGACGGAAGCTCACGGATGTCGCTTCGCCAAGACGAGGAAGCACTTGTCTGTCTTCGTTCACCTCTCGAGATCGGTGCAACCAAGACCGTGCCTCCTTCGGGTCTTCTTCCATCGAGACTCAACCTTGCAAAATCTCAAGTTCGATTCCAGGTATCGATACCTCTGAGAGTTCGCAGGCCAACGTTCGACGGCGGCTGGAGAAGCGGCAGTTGTTCTGGAAAAGGGCAGCGCGTTCATTTCCAGGATGGATCTCGAAGAGATCATGAGCGAAAACAAAGGATTCTTGGAAGTTTCGGACGGAGAGCGAGTGGTCTGTAAATTGACTGGTCATTCGCTTCCAGCTCGGAAGGAGGCTCTGTTGTCATACGTGAAGTGAGTGCAGAGGATGCTGAAGCCGTCACTCTCGAAGGCAAGCTTGCCGCATTCGACATTGATATCTCTGCCACGATTGCTGACCTCTCGCATCTTCTTTTGGCTGCAGCGGAAAGCAATTCAAGAAGGCGAAGGACAAGTTGGAAGCAGAGAAACTGGCCTCGGCACACAGCGAATACATCAAAACTTCCAAGAACATACCAGACACCTTCTTCTGCACGCTCACAAACAGGATTTTTGCCAAGACTCTCAGCAATGTCCGAAAGCACACAGAGGGCAAACGGTTTGTTGCCGCAAAAGAGGCAGTGGAGAGTGGAGGTGGAGTGATTTACCAAGAGCCTGATGTTAGCGAAGATGAGAACGAGGACATGGAAAGTGACATGGTCGAAGGGGATGGCGAGCATGCAGTGCAGGATGTTAGAAATGTAAGTGACACTAGGATAGATGCCGGGGAAAATAAACGCAAGCAAGAGCATGAAGACAACTTTCCTGTCAAGAAAGCTAAATAACAGGTGGGTGGAAGGCGCCACTCCCAACAAAGCTATGTTGGCCTGGACGATGGACAGCATCTTGTCGATCTTGTCCACCAGCGACTTTCCATCATTATCAATCTTGTGAACAGGCAGTAGGTGGTTTCCCCTTTATCACTTCTCAAGAGCGCGCCTTTTGCTAACGTCTGGGCATGTAGCAGTGGCAACCACAAGATCGTCCGCTTCCAACAGCCAACATCCACGCGCTTCCAGTGATTCAATCGATCGGCAATGCCTAATTTGGTCCACGCTATATTGCTCTGATCTGTGACAACGAATCATACAAATAACTCAGAACACCAGACCGTTCATGCACTCTACATTGCAACTGCGGGCTACTTGCTGGCTCTTGAGGTGACCCTACCCACCATCATTTCCGGACAGCAAGGTGACCTCTTGCCCTTGATCTATTGAATCAGATGACTGAGAGCGCCGTTCCAACACCCATTGCCTGTAATCCTTCCCAACTTCCCGCACGATCGATCTTTCCAACCTCTCCAATACGCTGTCTAGAATACTTTGCACAACATCTTGAAATCCAGGAGCGAATTCCAGGACAGCAGGCAGATGCGGAGCTGTCAATTGCATTTGAATTTTCCCGTCCAACACAGGTGCGCTGGACGAAGAAGAGCGTGGGACGAGTTGTCCATCCACTTCCAGAAGCAGCGTTTCGGATACGCCGAGTTCATTCGGCACCCCTTCCAGATTGAGATCGCTCACTGCCAATCTCAATCCACCTTGTTTTTCGTCGTACCAGGCATGAATGACGCAGACGGCGCAAAATTCCACCCAAAGCAGCTGCATGGGAAGCAACCGCACGTGCCATTTACCGTTTCCGAGCGGCCTTTTCCTCCTTTTGTCGGGAAACGTGATGTGGACCACACGTTCGCTGTCACGCAAGTAGGCACGTGCCGAGAACACTTCGTCCACCTTTTGCAGCGGCACCGACACCACCCTACGTGATCGGAAGCGGCAAGCACATCGCGTGGCAGTTCGCGAGTGCCGTGGCGTGCGGAGCGCGCACGTGCGACGCATGTGCGCGTGCGTCGTCGTCGTCTTCCACACCATCCCTCCACGTGGTCGGAACAGACCCGTGGTGTCTCCTTTCAAAACGACCGATTGAAAGGGATCCACGAAGGTTTGAAAGGAGGATCGATCGGGTCAAGGTGTGGGTTCGTCTGAACCCGAAGTGTTCCTGGTCCTCTCAGGATTGGCACAGGCATGAGTGTGCAGAGCAGAATCGAGTAAAGGACGTTGCACGAGTCACAGATAAATTGTAGGTGAAAGCACAGCAAGTTGATCAAGCAACGGAAATTTTAAGACTTATGGTGAGAAGCTGTCCGACGACCAGCACAAATGCAGTTCTGAATGTATTAGATGCTCTTCCTGGAATACTCCTTGACGAAGACATAACCCAGGCTGCACATCACCAAGAAAGACGCAAAAAACATCATGGCTGCGCTCGCTGCTACTTTGGAGTATATCGTAGAACCACTTGCCGATGTCGGTGGAGCGGCAGCACATGCACTCCCAAAGGCAAGTAGAGCCATGACAATATCGTAGAAGAAACCAACAAGGGTTAGATGGCCTTCCAACGACTGCCCAATCTTTGCGAACATCAGGAGCACCAGACATATAACCCATCCGATGTTCAGCGCAAACAAGATCACCCCCACAGCCACCAAGAAAGCAAAGTCGCTGACATTTCCGAAACCGTCAATGCTGGCCATGACTGCGAACGCAATGAGAGCGAAGATCATTTGCCCGAGTCTCAACCCCAAGAGAACGAAGTATGTGTTCTTGGCATCCTGCTCTTTTGAGGCAGTCCTCGCAATGCCAGCTTCCGACATCTCGCGCGTCTGTCGTTCTCACGGGTTCTGTCCGAACTTTCGCCAAGGAGCGCCGCGTGTGCAGCGTACACGAGCTCGGACGGCTGGTTCGTGGGAATCCAGCTGTCACGTATCCTCCCCCCTGCTCTTCCTCTGCTCCGGCAGCACCTTCTCATTGGACGACCCGATCCGTGGACCAATCAGAGGCCGTGTTTCGTTGTGATGGCTCGCCCCAATACGGATTGGGGTCGTCCCAGTGAAAGGAAAGACATCCCGGGGTCGTCGTCCTTTCGAGCAGCTTCCATCCCTCCCGAGTCCATGGCAGTTAGAAGGAACACGTCTTCCATCGTTCTCAGAGATCCGATCACTCATCCCATCCGCCACTGCTGGATGTTTCAGCAGGGGGAAGACTGGCAAAGCTATTCGAGCTTGCTCTCCTTGTGTGCCATGCAGGAAGCTGGATGAAGCACGATCGTGCTTCCAAAAGATTCATACGACCACGCCACACCATCCAACGATGCGAGGTGGAGACGCTTCATCCTAGGAAACGCCACACTGCTTTCTTCTTGCTGCGCAAAGCATGCCCTGCTCGACCAGGACTGGAGTGGTCCGTTGCATACACAATTCAACCTCCCTTTCTTCGCTGCCATTGGAAGTCCGTGGGTGCAGTCACTGTTCTCGCTTCTCCAATGGAAAATCGGACAGAATTCTTGCCAAAACCTGCGGCACCAACATCTACCGCGCATTTCTCCATCGCCAGAGAGCTGTCGGACATCCCAAAGCAGTGCAGCCAATCCAAAGCACACCATGCGCCGTCGGAGTGGAAAACACACACCGCAAACTGCCGACGAGGTGGCGGAGGACGTTGACGAGAAGTCGAAAGTGCCGAAAGTAGATGGAGGTCATGGGGTTGCTCTGGCGCTCGTAATCGTCTTCCTCGCGCCCATTCTGCAGTCGAGTATCGGAAACAGGGCCTTCCGACAAACGGCATGGTTCCTGACCATGGTTGGCATAGCTTACCTCGGCGTACTGTTCTGGAGATATAAGCACTGGAGGAGAGAAGTGAAACCGTTTCGGAGGTTCGTTGTATGCTTTATTATATTGCTTCTAGAGTTGCTCCTCGAGAACTTTCTGTGTTGGGTGGTGTCTGCACTGGACAAAAACAAATACAGTTACACCCCACTTCAAGATCTTGGAGAGGAGCTTCTCGTCTGGTTATGCAACGTGAGTAGACCAGCGCATTTCTTTTTGCGGGATTTCAAGGGATGGAGCATACACCATTTCATGCTTACAGTTGTCATAGTTGCAGCTGGGGTCGTATTCCCCGACAGGAGGCTTGCCCAGAGAAAGTTGTCTGGGTTTGCAATGGCTGCACAAGTTGCAGCTACAGTAGCACTTTCTCGGGCCATCCGGACAGTGAGCTTCATCTCTACAATTTTGCCTAATCCTAGGTACCATTGTTACTATCGTAAGTTCCCCCCCGTACCAGACAACTGGGTAGACTTTGTGCGAGTTGGTTTTTCCAGGTTGAGGGGGAATGGAGGATGCAACGACCTGATTTTCTCGGGTCATGGTGGAATCTATACCGTTGCATTCTGCTTGTTCCAAACCTACTATGGAGGAAAGACTTCCTTCCTTGTTTGGACAGCCTTCGTGCATGTTATGTGCATGGAAATATTAGACAAAACACACTACACTGTAGACATGGTCCTTGCTTGGATAGTGACTTCTCTTACGTGGTATAGGTTGAGCTGGCTGGGACATGCACCAGACGAGACTGGGGAAAAAAGCAAGCTGGAAATCTACTTGCCTTACATCTGCATTGGGATTTTGACAATTTTATTGGTAATCATTATGGCCAGTGATGCATAGAATGATCACAGAAGTAGGATGAAATTGTATATCATGGCAGCACACGTCCCAGAAATGCTGCGACTATGTTGACAAATTGGTCAGGCATTTCCTCCTGCGGAACATGGCCACATGGATGCAGCTCTACATACTCTGACCCCATTAGCATTGTGCTCAGCCGCTTGCTGTTGGATGCAGGAACAAGCATGTCCTCCCTTCCATGTACAATCAGGACCGGCACTTGCTGCATCTCCACAATGCTTGCCAACTCTTCGGCCTGAGAACGCTGAGACTTCAAAGCCGAAGACATGTAGGTATTGAACGCCTTCCAAAACTGCCACTGGCTACCCTGTGAGACAGATCTGTTTTCCTTAGTTCCCCCCAATTCACTTGCTGGGAGAAGCTTCGCTCTGCAAAACTTCCACAACCCCTTGTCCCAGCCTCTGGCAAGTTTGCTTCTTCTGTACCCATCAATTGTGTCATCAGTCAAGAGCTCTGGCCGGGCCCATGCAGACTGAAGACCCCGCCTCCAGAACGTCTTGCTGCGTACCAGACTTCGCAAAAATGGTAGAACGAAGGGGGTAAGAAGTGCTGTGAGAGAATTCATGATCAGACCAGTGAAAAGCTGAAGAAGCACCAGCGGTTTTGTTAGAATGCTGAAAAGTTTTCTCTTGGTGCCTCCTGTTGCCACAATTGCAGGATTCACAAGAACCAATGCACCGATGCGAGACGGATCTGCCACTGCAGCCGCCGCAACTGCACCACAGCCCAAGGAGTGGCCAATTAAAACTCTCTTGGCATTTCTTTGGAGAGTTCCATCCTGTTCTTCCAAATCCATTAATCCCATGGCCAATTGACCGCTGCAGCCCATGGAGTACTTCTTCAATTCCTTGGGGCGCTCTGTCAACCCAAACCCTGGCATATCCATAGCCAGCACTTCTCCCTTCGTTTCTGCGGACAGTTTCTCTTGCACTGCTTCCCATGAGAACGTATTTGCACCAAAACCGTGCAGACAGCAGAGCACTTTATCTGGTGCAGTTCCAGCTTGGACGCTTCTCTTGAAGTGCACCTTGAGTCCGTCCACGTCTCGGAAGTGGGAGTCGGGATCGCCCAGGTACTCCGGAGGTAGCATGATTTCGGATTCTTTCTTCTCGATGAAGAGCCCGGCGGTCATTTTTCTTGCAGCTACGAATACAATGGCGCAGACCAGCACTTCGAAGGCGAGCGAGAGTGCCGTGCCGACGGTTCCCGACGCGCTCTTCCCGCGGCTCCTGGTCAGAAAGAAGACCGTTCCGATCACCGCCGACGAGACCACAGAGACGGCGTTGGCGAAGTACACTTCGAGCTTGGTGAGTTCTGGTCGGAAGTCGAGGTTCAAATGCGGATACTTGGACTGCTTGTCGTGGTTGTCGGCTTGGACGGCGTCTGCTGCACCTGCAACGACTCGGCGGGCGTTCCTTCTCTCTTTCCTCGCCGTCATTTTCTTCTCGTGCTTCCTCCTCCTTCCACGCCTCAGGCTTCGCCATGCGTTCGTGCTCCAACAACACGCCATCGCTGCGTTTCCATCCGCGACGACGTTTCCGCGCCCACCGTCGAACGGGATGCCACACGACACCCTGCGACCCAAATCGACGAGGTACCGCAGAGGATTCCACAGACAAAAGAAACGATCTCCTCGTCGAGCCCCGGTTTCGAGATCCCTGGTGGGTCCACGTGCCTTGGTGTGGGGTCTGATCGGGATGGAGGGAACCCGAGGAGTCCGGGTTCGTTTCCTTTCGAAACCGGGTCTCGGTTCCAATGGATGGGGAGGAGAACCGGAGGAGAAAGGGAAGCTGGTCGACGTGGTGAGACGAAAGGCACACGTGGTGGTGCGAGGCATGCGCGCCATGGACGTCGCACGCGCGACACGAGAGGCGCCCCTGCGGAACAGAAGGTGCAGGGGAAGGAGGGAGAAGGCGAGTGGGATGGGACGCCTGCAGATGGCGCACGTGGTGTGCGCCAGCCAGGACCAAGTGGGAGGGGAAGGGCGGGAACCATCGGCCTACGAAGGTGGACTGGATCCGACGCTGGAAATGGCCGTGCCATACGACCAAAGGCCGGTGAACGAACTGACGCACCTGAGAGAGTCTCCCATGTACACGTGGGCCGAACTCAACAACTCGGAATACGCCAAGAAACTCACCACGCTGTTCCTGGCCGTGAGCTCGATCCTAGGTGGACCCATATCGGCCCAAACGTTTGCACCTGCTGAACAACCGCTGGAATGCTTCCTCAGCACCGCAAGCAGTGGTCTCGTGGTCGTCGTTCTGTCCGTGCTTCGAGTCTACCTTGGTTGGTCGTATGTGGGAAATCGGCTGCTCAGTGCAGTGATTCCTTACGAGGAAACTGGCTGGTACGATGGGCAGATTTGGGCCAAGCCGCCCGAAGTGCTGGCGCGTGATCGACTCCTGGGATTATACGTGGTGAAACCGGCTCTGGGTCGTTTGAAAAACACGCTGTTGGGGTGCGGTGGTGTCGCGTTGCTCTTCATCGTGGCGTTGACCTGGAGATTGAGCGGCCAATAAGTAACCAAGCCTGTGTCCATTTCCGCTTCGCCGATACGTCGCCCGACCGCTGGAACCCACGTCACTCGTCAGGTTTCCCCATCTCCACACGTACGCATCCGCAATCTGGTCCCACCCACCGATGCTGCATTGTATGCCATGCTGTGTTCGGCTGTCCTTGTTGCAATTCCACCTCCGGTGTCGTCTCGCTCCACTCGAACGTCCTCCGACTCCTTCCACCCTCCCGAGTTAAGTCAAAAGTTAAGCGCATCGAGACCACGTTCGCACGCGTGCTGCGCGTGCTGCGCTTCGTCGCGGCGTGCTGCGCCCTTTCGAGGCGCAGCACGAGGGCTTGGGAGGTGCGTACATGGACCTCGAGTTCGACTACGAGGAGCTGGACTTGCAAGCCATCGATGCCATCGAGCAGGACTACCTGCAACGACGTGCAGCTGGAACGGAGCAGGAAGCATGCAGCCTCGACGACGAAGCTTTCGAAGCTGCTGCGATCGCTGCCGTGGACGAAGCGGAAGCGAGGACGCGTAAGAATGGAAGCGAGTACGGCCATGGTGTGAACAGAGAGGAAGGACAGAGAGGTCGGACCAAGCCGTTGCAAGAAAACAGCGGATTGCCGAGGCCTTCGCAAGAAGGCAAGCAAAAAACATTGGATTGTTTCTGGACCTGCTCCGCCAGGAGCTCAGAGGAGAGGCCGCAAGATGGCAAGCGAGGGAAGGAAATGGATCGTAACGTTTTTAGGCACAGCAAAACCACCGCAAATCGAGGGGAAGGGCTTTACTCCAGCGTGTTTCGAAGGGAGAGGGAGAAGCAGAAATGTCTCGTACCTGTGGACCGAGAAGCAGCACTCACGTGGGTGTACCCTTCCCACCCTTCGATAAGAGAATATCAGTACACCATGGTTCAAACGTCGCTGTTTGATAATACGTTAGTGTGTTTGCCGACAGGATTAGGGAAGACGCTCATTGCGGCAGTCGTCATGTACAATTATTACAGGTGGTTCCCGAGAGGGAAGATCCTCTTTATGGCTCCAACAAGACCACTTGTGTCTCAGCAAATCGAAGCGTGCTGGAAGATTATGGGGATTTCGAAAGATGACGCCGTGGAACTAACAGGGCAGACAAAAGCAATGGAAAGGGCTGAGCTCTGGGAAACCAAACGCGTCTTTTACCTTACACCGCAGGTGCTCGAAAACGATTTGCGGCAGCAAATATGCCCAGCGCATAAGGTTGTATGTATGGTTCTGGATGAAGCGCACCGTGCGCAAGGGAACTATGCGTATGTATCGTCTACGAAACTCCTTCAAGACAGTGGAGCATGCTTTCGAGTGCTTGCTCTTAGTGCCACCCCTGGAGGTTCGTTTTCTGAGATACAAAGCGTCATCACCAATCTTTCCATAGCAAAAGTGGAATTTCGATCGGAAGAAGACCCCGATGTCTCCAAGTACTGTTTCAGGCGCTCCGTTCGTGTCGTTGAGGTCAGGCCAAGTGACCACCTGTGCAATGCACGCGATGTGCTTCTAGACGGACTTCTGCGGCCAGTGGTAAAGAAGCTGGTGAACTGCGGTGTCTACTACAAAACCAATGTAGAATCCATTGGAAGATTCTCCTACCTACAGGCGCAAAAGGCGTTTCGAGCCAATCCTCCGGAAAGCCTCCACCAGTCTCGCTATGCGGAAGTGGAGCTGCGCTTCCAGCAAGCCCTGAGACTGGCAAGTGTCTACGAGCAATTAGAAAAGTATGGGATTGAAACAGCATTGCAAGCAATTGAGGAGGGTGTGAAGGGCCCATTAGGGCGTCTTTACAGGGAAGAGCCATGCTTCCGCCAACTCAAGGCCATGCTACAAGGGCTGATAAAGGGGGAAATTGTGCATCCCAAGATTGAGTGCTTGCAGAACATCTTGCATGATCACTTCCACAAGAGAGATCAAGAGAAAGTTGCAGGCAGGGTGATTGTATTCACAAACTTGAGGGACAGCGTTTTAGCCATATGCAATGCTGTCAATGGCATGACCCCTTCTGTCAAGGCCGAGCAATTCATTGGCCAGGGTGTTGGTGGCAAATTAGGGAAAAAAGGACAGACACAGAAGGAGCAGAAAGATATTTTAGGGAGGTTTCGGAAGTCTGAGTTTCAAGTTTTGGTTGCAACCTCGATAGGAGAAGAGGGGCTTGATATACCAGACGTAGACCTGATTGTATGCTTCGATTCTTCAGCCTCCCCAACCAGACATATACAGAGGATGGGCCGCACGGGGCGCTTTAGACATGGAGCAGTTGTGGTGATTTGTGCTCAAGGTAAGGAACGGCAAGATTACGAAGCCAACTTGGAGCGAACTAGAAAGCTGCATAGGCAACTTAGACGCGGTGGGCAGTCATTCAGTCTCTGTGCACATGCCAGCCCTTTCATGCTTCCCGGTGATCCAACACCTATTGTGATTGACTTGAGCATTGCGCAGAAATTGGGGATCAAGCATGCTCAAAAGAACCCAGTCGCAGTGTCAGAGAATAGGAACCTTGAATTTGATAGAGCTGCCCACATCAGCTTTCTTCGGCCAACCTCTGCGGTAGAGCGCTCTGCCTTGAAGAGGTCAGGAGGGTGGAAAGATGAGCATAATATCCCTTCAATGCTTGCTTGGCCATCTTTCCAATCCTCTTTCTCTCCCATTGCAGGTGTATTGCATTCCTCTAGGACAAAAGAATTTGTGCGCATTATGGCTACAATTTCTACCTCCTTGCGCAGATCTGACCGTACAGGTATTGCAGATGCGAGAGTTGATCTTCCAAGAACGCCACATGCAGGGGTTGCCGCTTCACCAGGCCAAGACGACGTGGGCGAGGCATCAGCAGCTAGGCACAGAACGAAGGAGTTGGAGCCAGCAAGGGTCGCTCATACACAATGCTTGCACGCTTCATGGCACACAGATGGGGTGGTATCAGAGGAGGAGAAGACATGTCCCACCCCAGCGCTCCAGTTGGAATGCCACTCGCTTTCAAGAGAGGCAGAGCAAGTCAGTGCAAAGGCATGTAAACCTTCTCAACCTCCTGAAAGTGGTTCGATGCCTGCAAGAAGTTTATCGACCGCACAGTCTGTCGAGCATGTAGATGTTTTATCGAAGGCCGAGGAAGTAGATGTTACCGGAAAACACACACCACAAGTTGGTTTCGAGAAATCTACGTGCATTTCGTCTTCATTTTGGGGGAATATTGCAGGCAGTCAACCCAGCAATGTTCCGCAAGACAGCCCTGCTGGAGTTCACACACTTGAGATGCCTCCTCCTCCTCCTAGGCTGTCACCAAAAGTCAGAGTAGCAATGCACACGAATGGCCGAGAGACAATGCACCTGGATCCTCAGTGTGGACCCAGCTCCACGATGCACATTTTTGAGGAAGCTCCTGAGGAGATAGCCCATCCAGGTTTCATGCACGAGGATAGAATTTATGCAGAAGGAAGAGGGCAAAATCCACAAATGCCTTTGTATTCTTCTGCCCATACAGGCCAAGAGGTAAGCAAGGCGACAAAGCTGTCTCCTCTGTCGGACGACAAGAAGCCTGTGCAGGCTGCAGAGAATTCAGGTGGGAAATCTGCTGGTTCCGCACAGGCACATGCAGGTGGGAAAGATTGCCATGTGGCGCCATCTGACCGAAGCCCCATGTCGAGACTCGAAGACAGCATCTCTTCGCCAGTGAATTACAAGACTCCCATAAAATCCCTAAAACGACTGCGCAAAGCCATTGATCTGGAAAGGAGACCTGAACCACATGCCGAGCAAGCCTCTACATGCAAACCAAGAAAACGTCAACGCAACAATAGGTCAATGTTCATTGATGACACTGCCGATGCTTCTTCTGATGATGCTGAAGATGAGGATGACTTAGACCAAGATATCAGTGGTCTTATCGACGACCGAAGCATTTCACAGTACACTCAAAGCGAAATGATGGGAGGCTCGTCTTCGGGAGTCGGGAAAGGCAATCAACAGGATATGATGGCGGTATATCGCCGCACACTTCAGAACAGTTCCCCACTGGGGCCTAGACAGGAAGCTGGAAGGAGGTCTTCCATACCTGCATTTCGTTCGCCCCCAAGGCTGCATCCAAATCGTGGATTTGCAAAGATGGGCTGTTCTGAAGCTGTACCAGAGGGTGCCGTAGATCAATACCATTCTCGCGGAAATTGCTCAGCAAGCTTCGAAGCAGCCAATGGTCCCGAAAACAGCAGGGATACAAGCCAGCACCTTGACTACTGTGCAGCCTGCCTTGGGGATGGAGAGTTGATTTTGTGCGATGGGTGCCCAGCAGCTTACCATTTCCACTGCGTTGGCCTCAATCAGCTACCTGCTGGCAGGTGGTTTTGCATTCATTGCTCACGAGATAAGCTGGGTCAGTAGGGAGAGATTTGCTCCCCATGTTTCATAGCCTCAATGCAACAGCACTACTTTGCTTGTACCGCCCTCTCCTTGACAAAGACACTCAGCGGTGCTGTGCCCCATCCAAAACCGAACAAGTCACAGGGAATGCACCATCCTCGATCTTCTGCATGTAGATATTATGAATACATGTGCGCGATACGCGCGTGCAGGGTCAACTCGATTGCTGCAGACAGCTTGAAACCTTTTGCATTGGTCTCCCATGTTGAACTCTTTTCACGGCTCATGGATGGTCTCGGCTTTAGGCTTGCGAAGCGGCGCTGAGATCACAGTGCAGAGTTTGATGCGTCGTTTGTATCCATCACAGAGACCATCTCCTGAAAGGCACATATCAAAGTAGGTTTGCTATATTTGCTCTGGCTAGTCTTCAAGGTTGACCTTCTGCAAATGCATGTGATGTCTGCACCAGGTCTTGGATATCAACTGCACGAGAAGCAGACAAATGGCTTTGAAGATGGCAGATTTCTTCACCATTCATGCAGTTGGCACACTACCATTTCCGCCCCCTCCCACTTTTGAAGGCTTGATCAGTCGTGTGCCAGGATGTAAGAGGCTGCACCTTTCGAGTCTAGAAAGATCACTACGAATAAATTTTTGAATTTCATTCCACCTGAATTCAGGTCCTGCAAAACTTCAGATCTAGCTCATATCAGCCTCACTTCCTGGATGGCCTCCAGTCCTTGACATTCCAACTCGTGCAGTATGTGTTTTTCTGTGCACTGCTCTCCGGTGGTCTTCAAAGGCTTCCCTTTGTCTTGACACACGTATGCCTGGTGAGTGCGCTCTCCTCTCTGCATGTGACAGCAAACAGGGCCAATCACGGTAGGATTTGGCAAACAGGAGCTGCCGCATGTCTCTTGGCCTTGGATGGAAACTCTTCTCTAACAGCCTGCAGCTCGCTTTGCCACTGTGCATGCATTTGGATGGGACAGAAGCAAGGAGGATTCAACCAGGCACAATGCCAATCGTCCACACGGTCTTGGTGGCCATGGATCCTGCAAGCTCCTTCCACCAAAACACGAGATGCTTGAGCAGGTGGTGAGCCTCCTCCCTTGCCACGTCCACCTGATGCCAAGCGAGGGCGCAACAGCAACGTGTTGAGTCCATGGACAAGCTTGCCTATCGTGGACTTCTTCGATGCGATGTCCGCTCCCACGAGCCATCGTGCGTGAAGTTGCAGGCTGTGGTTGCTCCAGCAACTCCGTCACCATGCGAAGTTTCGTGCACAAGCACGTTGGAGATTTCAGCCCCTTCGCTTCGTCTTCGCTTGCAAGTCCATCTCGTTCGTTCGTCTCGCAACGGTGAGGAGCGAGGCGCAACTGTCGCGTGATCGTTGCATTGTCAAGCTTAGCAAACGATGCGTCGCGACGGTTCGGATACCTTCGAACCAAAAGAACGTGAGATGCAATCAACAGAAGAAGTACTCGTGGGTGGGTCACGAACGAAAAGCGTGGAGTGTCAAACCGCATACTGATATGTGCATCCTGCTGTCCGTCCGTTTGCAGGCGATTGAATCACACCAGCAGTAAGGATGGGATAGACAAATCATGGAGAAGCATCGCGCGTATGCAAGAAACATGAACAATAATACAAACGCCTTGAAGATTCTCTCCTATCTACAGGATGCGCTTCGGTTGTAGAATGAACCATGGGAAACATCTGCGATGATGAACATTTTGGAGTGGCATCAACAGACTTTGACCCTATGCGAGTTAATGGAGACCCTTCTGGCACTTGGCCCAGAGGTGTCTGGCCACAAACGGATCGGTTTCCTCCACAGCTTACTCAACCAGGACCACGTTTCTCAAACGAGTCTTCCATCACACCCTTGATCTTCGTATTCTCGTGAGATGTACATAGTGCGTTTTTCAACGCACTCAAAACAAAAACCATGTGTTGCTTTCCCCCAGCTTCGGTCCGTATCTGTGCGGGCCGGTTCGGCAAAGGCGAGACGCAGCCGAGAAACGAATCAAAGTCTGCTGCAAAGCTTTACCGGTTGCTGATTCCATTGGCGGGTTCTCTATTCTCTTCCACAAAATGCGACACACATACAAGGCAGCCATCCTCATCCTGCTCCCAAATTGCATTCAGTACTCTCCCATCTTCCAGCTCCATCCTCTCACAACCAATGGGCACTGCAACACGCATCTTCTTTCCTCTTGCATTCAAAATTTGTAGTTTTTCTTTCCTTCCCTCATCCTCTGCTGCATCAAGTTCAGCCTGTCTCGCAATCTCAAGGAAAACTTCCTCTAAGCTTGTTAATGAGAGTTGCAAATCATGGATGCCAAATTCTTCTACCTTTCCAAGCAGTTCCTCCACGAAGTCTCGTAGCTGGGATTCTGATACCTTTGGAATATTCCAGTGAATGTACTGCCCCAACTCGTTCGGCTCGATGCCCAGTTTCTCCTGCACGTAGTCCACAACTGGCACTCTCACCTCATTGTCCCTGAGTTCTGTCACAGAGCGGGGTATCAATGCTCCAAACTTGCTGTTTAAACTAATACTCAGCCTATAACCGGTACCAAACTTGTTTTTGAGACGAACAGATGTTCCCAAACATCTTAATCGGCCTTTGGCAATGATTGCAATTCTATCCCCCAAAACGTCTGCCTCTTCCATGGAGTGGGTGGTAAGAATGATTACCCTGTTCACCTTCTCAGCTTTGATGATATCCCACACGTATCGTCTTGAGATGGGATCCATACCTGTGGTCGGTTCGTCCAGATAAACCACCGAGGGGTCTCCTATCAATGAAATCGAGACGCTCAGACGACGGCGCATCCCCCCACTGTAAGCAGAAGAACGCAGCTTCCTTGCACCAGATAGATGGACCCTCTCCAGCAAGGAGTCTGTTTCTTGTTTGCAAACTTTCAAGTCGAATCCTTTAATCAAACCAAATATCATCAGATGCTCCTCTCCGGTGAGTTCAGGCCAGAGAACGTCAAATTGGGGACACATTCCTGTGAAGGTACGTATGGCACCAATACCACTACCAGTCACACTGTGTCCAAAGACAAAAGCGTGGCCTGCTGATGCTGGTTGAATCCCTGTCAAAAGATTTATGGTTGTCGACTTACCAGCACCGTTTGGGCCTAGCAGGGCAAAAATCCTGCCTTTGTCCAAAGAAAACCAGTTTCCCTTCACGGCATGAAAGAACCCGCCTTTGACTTTGAACGACTTCACCAACCCTCTGACCTCCAACTGCTCAGGATGCGGGTTTGGATCGCGACTGATTCTTTCCTTCAAGGCCGATTCTTCTTCTTTGACGTCTTCGTCTAATCCAGCCGCTAGGTCTGCACCAGCTGCCCTGGCCGCTTCTTCCGTTTTGTGCAAGTCATCTACAGTGTACGCCGATGACTTTGGAAACCAAAAGTTTGGCGAAAATACGTACCACACAGGCTGGCGCACGTAGTATTCATTAGGTAAAACCTTGTCCAGATACACTGCAAGCGCCATGTAGATGAGGAAGTCATAGAACAGCCAAAGATAAATAGACTGAAGAGAGAACACGCAATCGTCCTGGCTGTGAAAGGTGTTGTCTGCACAGTAGCTATTTCTGGTCGACCAGGATATCCCTTCGTAAGACTCGTCGGATGTAGCACGAGCAAGGTCCATCAGGCCCTTGGCAAAGGGCGCTGGTGGAAAAAGGGCAAAGATGACTTGTGCCCACCCAAAGCTGTCATTGAATTCTTCAGAGTAGGGAAAACCAAACACGACTACTGTCTGAATTATCCAACCAAACAGAAAGAACACGAACCCAAGGAAAACTGCCGAGGAGGAGCGAGATAAAAATGTCGACAGGAAGAAGGCGACACTCACCATGGCAATCTGAAACACAAAGAAGAGCAAGAACAGCACCCCATATGCATTGTTCAAGAACATATCAAATTGGAACATCATGCCAAAGAGAACAATGAAAGTCGAGGTGAAGACTGCAAGTACGCTTTCCCACATCCACCATGATGTCCAAAACACCCCGTCTGACAGGCCCATGTTTCGCATTGCCTGCCTCAGTTTCCCTTCCCTCTCATACACAACTGTACCGATCTGGATGACGAAGCCAAACATTGCCGCGGCAAAAAGGAAGGTGGAAGCGATTGCTCCCACCAGAGCAGAGACACTGATCGCCGGGTGCGCAAATTCTGAGAAATAGATGTCCCACTGGGGATTTTCCTGAGCAGACAGTTCCTCGTATATCTGCCTTTCCACGGCGACTTGAAGGGGCAAGGTCATGAAGTAGTTCGGATCTTCGAATTCTCCGCGGAAGAATTTGGCTGTTCCATTCACTTGCAGTGCATAATTGAACTCTTGTTCGGACTCGTAGTAGAACTGCACAGCTCCAGACGCCCTTTGTGGGTTGGCGAGGAGCCACGCGTCCACATAGCTTTCGTTTTCGAACCCTCTGACGCGGCTGGGCGGGATAACAGGCACGTTGTTCTCTCGCACGGCTTGCACGATACGGTCTACCACTTCGGAATTGTTCGGCGAGTAGAGGAAGGTGTAGCACGGATCGTCGATGATGTAGGTTTGTTCCGAGCAGTCGGGTATGTTGTTGACCAGTTCAGGCTCGGGATTGGTGATCCTGCGAAAGTCGCTTTCGTTCTGCCTTTGGCTGACCAGTGCTTCGTTCACGGCGAAGATGAGCAGCACGAAGAACAGCGATCCGAACACTTGGAGTGCGCTCGCCACCTTGTTCCTCCAGAACAGCAGCACGTTCTTCCACGCCAACGCCGCCAGCTGCTTTCCCCACAGCTCCAACGTCTGCTTCATCGTGTGCGCACGCCTGCTGTGCGCCACACCTCGTCGTCCTGCACGTGTGGTGTCGCACGTCCACGTGCCTCTCCCTTTCCTTCCGGGTCTCTCCTTTCAAGCCTTCCCTTTCGAACCCGACCGATCTCCCTTTCAAACCCGGATCGAACCCGGTCCACCCTTTGTGTGGACCACCGATGACGTGAGGATGGCCTCATCGACCCCCCCCCCCGACGTTTGGGAGACCCGGATCGAACCCGGTTCGAAAGGGAAGGCTTGAAAGGAACAGACCCGAACCGTACCTCCAATCGAAAGGGAAACGCGGGTCGAAGGACGAACACGTGGAAGAAGCACCAGACGTGGACCGCGTCTGTAGCAAGCGCACCAAGCACGCGCACACGTGCAGCATGGACGCGACTTCAGGGAGGATGGCGGACGAAACGAGTGCCTCGGAACGTGCGAACGGGTCCGAGCCGTCCACGAACGGACGGGAGATGCCGGACGTGCCGGAACCGGTGACGTACTTGACCCAGTCCAATGCACTCATGCGCAAGAACTTGACGTTTCAGAAACGGAATTGGGGGACGAATCTGTGCCTCATCCTCACGCCACTGGTGTTCTCCATCCTGCTGTTCGTCATCCAAAGGGTCGTGGACACCGCCTTCGACCAAGACGATTTCAAGTGCGGATGCCTCTGCACAAGGTACTGCCTGGAGGACAATCCTGGAGTCTGCTTCGACTTGCAAGACTACGAAGTGGACGGACAATGGCCGCAATTCATCGAATATCAGGGAAGGGAAATAAGAATGGTACCGACCAACGACGACATTGATTGCAAGGAGAGAAACGAAGACGTCTGTGGTATTGACTACTCCACACCCCAACAAGCAGGCTTCTGTGAAGTGGCCAATCCTATCCTGTACCCTGCGCTGTTTCAAGTACCAAATGCATCCAGCAGGGCAACGGTCGATGGGGTGGAGTGTGATCCAGATGATGTCCAGGGCGGAATGGAGAATTGCACGGCAGGACTCCTCTTCACCGGCGCGAATGAAACGCTGGCAACCAAACTAGCCACTGGCCTCACGAATTCGATGCAGGTCATCCAGAATATCGAAGACTTTGACTTGGCTAATGCTGGTGGAGCAAATCTTGCTGTGCCATCATTCATGGAAGCCCAGGCCATCCCTGGCATCTTCCGCAACGAGACCGAGGCTGTCATGGGCACACCTCGGAAACCCGAGCGAGGACTGCTCTTGGATTCCGCATATGGAGGCACCACACCAGTTTATTATCTATTGGAGGATTGTACCGGCTTGGAAGAATCAATCAGGGAAAGCCTCACAAATGCAAGTGTAAGGTTTCTGGGTCAACCGCTTCTCTGTGTGGATGCCCCAGCCCTGTGGGAAAGCTCTAGAGCTGACATAAACAGCCTGCTCTTTGCTGGGTATGGTCAGGGAGCGATAGATGGAGGATCTGCCCCCTCTGGTAGTGGACAATGGACAGGGGCGTGGGACTTCCTGGACTCAACAGCAGATGGAAGAGTGTTTGAGGTAAATATCATGTACAATAGAACAATAGATAGGGAACGTGGGGAGGACGGGGAAGAAAGGAGCCCCCCAAAATTTTTGCGTCTGTCTGGCATGCTCAATGCTGCGTCATCGTCGTACCTTCGGAACTACAACAACGGGACTATGCTGCTGCTAGGCCTGCGTGATATGCCCAAACCGCAAACAGATCTAAATGTGGATATCGGTGCAATCCTTGGGCCAATATTTTATTCTTGGTTGATGCAGCTTCTGCTACCTGTGATGGTCAATCTTCTTGTGTATGAGAAGCAGTGCCGTATCCGAGTAATGATGCGAATGCAAGGTCTGGGTAGTGCGGCATACTGGACGATTAATTTTGCTTACTTTGCTTCGCTCTACTTGCTGTACATGTTCATGGTCTACATATTTGCGTATGCACTTCAGCTGACCATCATCACGAATAACAGTTTTGCAGCATCCTTTGTCTTTCTTCTTGTGTATGGGCTGTTCCAGGTGATATTTGCTTTTTTCCTCTCTACACTGTTTCGTTCAGCCAAAACTGCCACCATAACAATAGTTGTCTACTTGCTGTGTGGTGGCCTGCTTGGAGAGTTCTTGTTGAAGCCCTACATTGAGTCAGAAACCATACCAGAGGGTGCTATCATTGCACTGATGCAAATTCCAGCTTTTGCGCTCTACAGGGGATTTTATGAACTCTCTCAGTATGCATTTGCAGCCAACTACACAGGAACCGGAGGGATGACACTTGGGGAACCTCCCTTCATGGATTTTGGCTTTATCTTCATCATCTTCCTCTACCAAGGTTTCTTGTTTATGCTACTAGCTCTTTACCTCGAAAGAGTTTATGATACAGGCTTAGGTAGCAATGAGCACCCTCTTTTCTTTTTGCGTCGCTTCAAGAAGAAACGGGAGTCCTCCACACAGGCTGGACAGGACGATGATCAAGGACTAAGCGTGCCAGTGGAAGCCCCTGACGTACTGGAAGAGCGAAATCGTGCAGAAACTGTGACTGATTTTGCCTCTAATGTCTTGGTAACAAGAGGTGCAAGAAAGACATATCCAGCAGTTGATGGGGCACCGCCAAAAACTGCCTGTGAGAACCTGTCTTTTGCTGTGTCGAACCACGAGTGCTTCGGCTTTCTTGGGCCTAATGGTGCAGGCAAAACGACAAGTATCAACCTTATGACGGGGCTGACACCACCCACCAAGGGAACTGTCTTTGTGGCTGGTATGGATATCAGGACAGATCTCAACCAAATATACTCAATCATCGGGGTCTGCCCTCAACATGATCTGCTATGGGGGAACCTGACGGCACGTGAGCACCTACTGTTTTACGGTCGACTGAAGAATCTCAAGGGCAAAGCGTTGCGGGAAGCATGTCGAAAAGGTCTGCAAGATGTGAATTTGCTTCGCAATGGCGTAGGAGATAGGGTCGTTAGTTCCTACAGTGGAGGGATGAAACGTAGATTAAGTGTAGCTATTAGCCTTATCGGTAGTCCTAGGGTTGTCTTTTTGGATGAGCCATCCACTGGCCTTGATCCTGCATCCAGAAGGCAGCTTTGGAAAGTGATCAAGGCGGCGCAGAAAAGTGCAGGCATAGTTCTCACAACCCATTCCATGGAAGAAGCCGAAGAGCTGTGTGGGAGGATTGGAATTTTTGTAGATGGTGGGTTGCGTGTGGTTGGGAATCCAAAAGAGCTCACCTCGCGCTTTGGTGGGTATTTGGTCGTGTCGCTGATGACAGTACCCGAGATGGCAAACACACTAGTAGACCTCATCAAGCAGCGCTTTCCGTTTGCTAGATGCACATACTCCATTGCTGGGTTCCAGAAGTGGGAAATGCCCACTGAGCATGTGACTATTGTGGACGTCTTTTACCTTGTGGAGGAACTTCGAGCAGATGGGATTGAGCTTCTTGATTGGGCGGTTGCAAATATGACCTTGGAGGAGGTTTTCATCAAAATCTGCCATGAGCAGGGCGTGGAAGCCAAGAACATTGCCTATGTGTGAGGTAGAACAAGCATTTGTGGAGCCTTAATCGTTTCGGTCCAAATGTTTGTAATCACATGCCCACACACAAACTGCACTTGGCACACTCATGTATGGCGATGTAAGTTTGGTTTGGCTATCGGTGTCTCTTCGCGGGCTATCGGAATCGGTGTCTGATTCGTCGCCAGCTTGTGCGAAACCTGGTCGACACCCTGTGCTCATGGCAAGCAAGGGCTCCTGAGAATGGTAATGCACTGCATTGAGCGTCGTGCATGACATCTTTTGGGTGCTCAATTTTCTCCCATCCCTCAGATCGTAGAGGGTAAGCTCTCCTAGTGTGTTGCCCACGGCCATGCGTCGTCCGCTGGGTTCAATGTCGAATTGTATTCTTTGATTGGTCTGGTTGTGGCTTCTGTCCATCTGGTACACTTCTTTCATGGTGTACCGCACATCCCAGCATAGAATGCAGTCCTCCTTGCGCGCTGCCGTGTACAGGAAATTTCCACACGCAGAGAACTGGACTTGGGTGACCCCGCACCTATGTCCTTCCAGCAGCAGCACGGCCTGGTTCGAGGCGAGGTCGTACACGGCAACGCGTCGATGGAAGGATCCAACCGCCAGCATGTCTCCATACGTTCGGTCCACGTCCAAGCAGGACACAATGCCGCGCAGGCCTTGTTCTTTCCCCTGTGCCTCGTCGGTGCGCATCACCGAGTAGTCCCTGCCAGGTCGTTCCACGCAGAACGTAGCCACGCTCGACACGCATCCGCAGTGCAGGCGACTTCCATCTGCGCCGAACGCCACCGCGTGTGCAGCCAGCAGCTCGTCGTGTTGGTCGTACACGCGATATGCGCCGAGGAGCGACGCATCTTCGGCGTTCCAGAGGTGCACGGGCACGCCTCGCGAAGCCGACGCGAAGCATTCGCTTGTTGCTTCGTCTCCATCTGCTTTCGGCCTCCATTTCCAATCGTAGGTGTATCCAGCTTCTTGCACGTGGCGTTGTGGCTTCCAGCACGCCGGCTCGTCCGTCTCTGTCCATGCGTACAGTCGATACGTGCATCCTTCGCAGGCCACCAGCAGCTTCCTTCCGTCGGGAGACCACTTCACGCCACGTGCAAAGGCTTGTGCGTCGCACACGTCTCCTCTGCACGCGCGTGGTGCCTCGTTCCAAGCCATCCCACGTGCGCCATCGTGCATCCGCACACGTCGGTCGTCCACCTCTCCCTTTCGTCGAAAGCTTCGTCCCTTTATATTGGACTCGCTTGAAAAGGACCCTTCGAAGAAGAAAGGGACCTGAAAGGAAGAGGATCACCACATCGATGTCTTTGCGCAGAGATATCGATAAAACTGCGTTGAAGATCCTGAGAGAGAACACAGGAAGGATGGACGAAGGTCTGGTTCGACTTGGAACAAGGCACCAGGAGGGTCGGACGATCGCATCGGCGCGCGTCATGGACCATCCGCGACCAGCAAGCGCGTCTTTCTTGAAGCGGATGGGACCGTTTCCCAACCGAAAGCCGGAAGAAGGTGGACCCAAAGTGAAACACTTGGTGCTGTTCCAGATGGCCAACGACAAGCCGATCCAAGTGGAACAGTTCTTCAAGGTGCACTTTCCGAGAGTGTTGAACGCCTTGCCTGGCGTCGAAAGCTACCATTCCGGCGCGTACAGCTCCTTCGAAGGATTCAACAAAGGTTACAATTGGGCGGCAGAAGTCGTGTTCAGAGACCAGTACTCGAGGGACTTTTACGTGGCACACGAAGAACACGAGAAACTCGTCCAGCTCCTGGAACCGCTGCTGGAGAACGGCTTCGATTCCATCGTTGCCTTCGACATGTTGATTTGATCGTCGATCGTATCGAATGCCAAGCCATGGCCAGCGAATGTGCGAAACGAAAGACGAGCTGGTCCTCGAAAACAAGACGAAAGGTATGGTTCGTCCGAAGTTGCTTGCTTGCTTGCTTGCGGAAGGAACGCTCTGCCTCGCAACAAGGGTTCGTGCAGCACGTGCCACCGCCAATCGTTGCGATTCGATTGCAAATGACGTGGAATCCTGCGATGCACGTCCACGAACGGTCCATCGAATGCTTTTCGCAGTGCCTGCGACGACCGTCGATCGTCCACTCGCCAGCCGCTTCCTTCACGGAGAGGATCGAACGCTGCACGCGGTCGATCGCACCAAGGACGACGACAAGGCTTCCATCGCACGTCCATCCGTCCGCTGCACGTGCAGGACCGCCATGACGGCGGAAATGGCGCCGGAAGCGCCGGTTGGTTTCCACGCTCGCAGCCCGTCCTCCCTTTCGAGATCATTTGTGAGAGATATCGATGTCTCAGCGGACCTTCCCCAGGTTCACAGGAGAGTTGCTGTCGAGTTCTTCTCTCGACCGACGGCAGTAACGCTTCTGGACCGACAAGCGCACGAGACGCCATGGCGCTGACGGCAGAAGAGTCGCGCAAGGTCAGCCTCATCGAAGTGTTGGCAGAAGACCACGAGGAGGTGCCAGAACCTCCAGAATATGCGATCCAGAAATGGAGCGAGGAGCAGATCAAACAGTACTTTGCCAATGGAGGAGACATGGAAGGACTCCCGGGTGAACAGACAAACGGTGCAGCAACACCATCGGCGGAAGATCTGAAAGTTCTGAGGAGCAAGTATCCTCCCTCGGATAAAGCGTTGTTTGAAAAGTGGTTCCCTGGACTAAAGAGAAGCAAGACGGCACAGGAGGCCCCTAATTTGAGGCTGCTGTGCTTTCCAAATGCAGGCAGCGCGGAAGACATGTACACGAATGCGGGGGTAGGAGCAAGGAAAGAATCCACTTTGATTGACTGGTGCGTGAAGAACAAGGTTGAGATCCTCGCAGTTCAACCTCCCGGACGAGCCATGCGTGTCAAGGAACCTCTCATATCTTCCTGCCGGGAAATGGCGCGGACATTGCTGCCCATCGTGGCAAGCAAGTTGCTGGATGGTGTGCCGTACTGCGTCATAGGACACAGCGTGGGAAGTTGGAGTGCGTTTGAATTCCTCTCTTTGGCTCGGGAAGAAGGTTTCCCCATGCCGAAGCATGCGTTTTTCTCCTGCTTTCCTGGACCAAACATTCCTTCCGCCGAGCGTCCGTGGCGAGTCAATGCCAGTTTGTCCGAAGAAGAGTTCAAAGATGAAGCCAGAGGTTGGGATGTCAACGAGATGGTGTTCACCCAGCTATGGGAGACCTACCAGCCCATCATGCGTGCAGACTTCTCGTTGTTTGACCAGTACGCGTACCAGCGGGAAGGTGAGCCGCCCTTCTCGTTTCCCATGACCACGTACTACGCCACGCGGGACCGTCGCATCACCTCTTCCATGGTAGAAGGATGGCAAGCATTCACCGACGGTGCATTTGAATTGGTGCAGGTGGAAGGCCATCACTTGTATCCCCTTGGCTTGGACGAACAGAAACCAGCCAAGACGTTCTGGTTGTCCCACGTGGTCGCTCGATTGGATCCACTCCTGGTTTGAAACGAAACCTTCCCTTTCAATCGTTCCCTTTCAGACCCGAATCCTTCCCCTTTCGATCCGGATGGAAACCGAGGATCGAAGAGGACCTTCGAGTACGTCGAGCACCGACAAGCACGCGACGCGCGCACGTCACGGCACTTCGGCCGCGTCTCGGCGCCGCGTGCTGCGATCCGAGACGAGAAGAAGTGTGGAGGAAGCATCTGCGAAGCGAAGAGGGCGGAGAAACGTCGCCTCCGGCGGTTGGGAGGAGAAAGAAAGGCCAAGAAGGCTGGAAAGAAGACACGTGGAAGCACGAATTTCGTGCGTTGTGCCGAGACGCGAACGAATTCGCCGCGGAGAAGATGACGGTGTACTGCCTGATGCAATGGATGGGAAGTAGCCCGGTGCTTGCGCGTCTGAGGGAGGAAGGGAAACTGGTGGACGTGCACCTCCGGGCCAAGGAAGGCCTGTGCGTTGCTGCACATCGTGTAGTGCTGGCAGGTGCCAGCCGATTTTTCGACGCTCTCTTCGCAGGACCGTGCTCGAATATGAAAGATGGGTGCACGGAAATCGTGGAACTGCCTGATGTGGAACTTGCCACCCTGGAGATCCTCGTCGATGCCATCTATCGTCAAGAAGTGCAGGTGGATGAAAGTAATGTCCATGCACTTTTGGCTGGTAGCAATCTTCTTGACATCCCAGCAGTACACAAAGCTTGCTGTCTTTTCATGCAGAAATCGCTCTCCCCCAAAAATACCCTTGCTGCTTATGCTTTGGCTTCCAAGTATGCCCCAAACAGCAGCTTGAGGAGTGAGGCACTGCTTATTGCAGCAAGAAGCTTTCAAGCCCTGCGGGAGGATCAAGAGAATTTCCAGGCAGCCTTAGAATCCATGTCAAAACATACTATAGTGGAACTGTTGCAAAGCGAACATCTTGATGTCGAAGCAGAAATCGAGGTATTCGAGGTGCTTTGCGATTGGGTTAGCGTGGACGTGAAAACAAGGATATCTGACTTTGCTGAATGTTTAGTACGTGCTATTCGCTTGCCGTTAATACCCTTGGAAACATTGAAAAGCACTGTGTTGATGCATCCTCTTGTAAAGCAAAACCCCCAAAGTAGAGAAGTTGTCTGTGCTGCCCAGGATGGCTTACAGAGACGCTCTGATGGAAAGCCCCTCCATCAGTCAAGTGACGCCATACCCATGAAAGTGAACACAGAAACGGTAGTAGAGGATCAGTCTCCCCATGTTGGCTCCATGGAACTGGAGGTTTGCAAACTCTATCCTGAGAGAATGCAAGGAAAGGCTCATGGGAAAGAGTGCTCAGCAGGATCGGCAATTTTTGAATTTGAGGCAGGAGTGCATCAGCAGATAAGTAGCTCAACCAAGTGGGTAGATAGAGTGTTCATTGATGCAAGCCCAAGAAAACGGTTTGCCACCGTTTTACTGGCGGCAGGGGGCTATGATGATGGATGGCGTGGGGTACGCTTGGCAGAAATTTATGATCCCCTTACAAACTCCTGGCATCCAGGACCAGCTCTACCAGCCGATCTTGCATTTGCTGGTTCTAGCTCCGTGTACGACCAAAATTTTGTGGTGGGGGGGTCAACCTTCAAGACACATGTGTTTGCCTATCGGACTGGCAGCCAACGTCTTGCTTACTGGGAAAACTTGGTTGCCCCAAAGGCAGCAAGAGTGCATGCAGGCATCACGTCTGCAGCAGGGGCCTTGTACATAATTGGGGGAAGGTCGGGCAGCAATGTTGAATCATCATTAGTCGAACGCTTCGATCCAGCACTAGGAGCATGGATCACAGCAGAATCTCTTCCAAGTCCTAGGTCCAGCTTGGATGTTGTGACTGTTCGGGAGAAAATTTATGCAATTGGGGGTCAAGCTGGGCGTTCCACTTTCAGATCTGTGGATATGTACGATCCAACAATTGACACATGGACAACTTTGCAAGCCCGCATGAACACCACAAGGAAGTATCACGCCACATGTGCGTGTGATGGCAGAATTTTTGTTGTGGGAGGAAAGGATGCCGCAGGGCAAAGACTATCCAGTGTAGAATCGATGGACCCAAGGGAAGGTATCTGGAAGTATGAACGAGATCTAAGTTGCCGAAGATCTTCTGCAGGTCTTGCAGCATTGAGTGGGAAATTATTTGTGGCTGGAGGAAACGCTGGTGGTGGCACGATTCATAGCAGTGTAGAAGAATTGTGTCTGCGTACTGGGGTTTGGTCAATGCAAGCACCCTTGAACTCTGCCCGCAGTGGCCTAACGCTGCTTTCCATGCACTGAAGCTGCCTTGCCATGAATCCAAACAAAGGGTTGCAGTATGACTCTACTCGCAAGCTGACAGCATATTCCAGGCTGGTGATGTACGCGTCACTGTGACAAGATAGAGGCATTGTATTGTTTGAAGAAAACAATCAGTAAGGATTGATGCAATTCTGCCGCCAAATCAAGTGAGAAACTGAAGTAGAAGTATGTGTTCGCATTTTTGATTGAAGCACTGAAGCTTTGTGACCTTTGAAAGACATGTCCACCCCCTGATGAATAACAAGGGAGATCAGAGCAAACACTGGATCTGCACAAACAGTTGGCAGCGCTTCAGCTGTGCGATATTTCTTGACTTGGGCTCACACCATGTTAGATAATGATGGCCTCACTCTTTTCCTGTGTGGAACCCTTCCTGAAGTGGCTCCCTGGCGCGGAATCGCTTGCAAGAAACCAAGAAGATTAAAGTTTCACGGATTTGGGGGATGATATTCTTGCCAAGTAGTTCCCTTTGAAAGTAATTTCTGCAATGGTTCTTGAAAGTAGGCCAAGTCTGACATGCTTGAAAGTCTCATATTAATAGTCATTGCCTACTTAGGATAGGTGGGCAAGGGTGGGTATCTTCTTGTTCCATGTGGTCGTTGCAAGGTTTGGTCAAGGCCAATTGAGTCATTGCAAGTTTTCCTTGGAGTCTGTTTATGACCAAAAGGATTGTATAAGTATCCTGTTCGAAATAATTCCACAGCATCAAAACAAATGTAAGAAGTTGCACACGTCAATCAAAGTGCTGAGCACGTGGTAGAGGCTGAGGCTTTCTTACGCAAGTGAAGTTTTCAAGTGCTGCACAGGATAGTTCGTTTTTTCACAAGCATCTTTGATAGAAGCAGGAGTACGTATGGAAGAAGCAAAAGAATAGGCACGTGAAGTAGCAAGGGGCTTTCCCAAATTTCCCTCCAGGCACCTCTAAATTGGCACTATGCAATGGAATTGTTTCCCTGAGTATGTGATCTTCGACACCAAGTCGAGAACGCATATGAGCGGTGAGACACAGGTGTAGAAATCATGATTCAGATGGAGTCAACACATGCATTAGAATAGCATACATGTCCTGCTATCATGGACTTTCTCCGTGAGAAGGAAAAGCCTATGCATGTACATTGAAAAATAAGTCTTTTTGTTCTATCTCCTTGTGTTGCATGTATAGCCATTCGTCCATCTCATTCTCCAGCTCTATTTTCCTGCACAGATATCTGGACTTCGGTCAACAAAGCAGTTATTTCTGCATCTTGTATTTGAGACATGTAGTGAAGAGCTTTCCAGCCTGGTTCGGCAGTGAGAAGGAGGTACTTATTTGTTGGATCTTTCTGGTAGGAGTATGCACTCATGATACCCGTGCATGCCAGTCTACATCGTATGAGGGAAGGCAAGAGGTACAGCTCTATGTCTAGCAGTGGCATGACCTTGCAGTACCCCCTGAAGACAGCACAGAGGGCTTGAAGGGGGTCGCGTTTTTCCATCATAAAGTAACACAAGCATATAGCAATGTCGTTGACCAACCATGTATTCACAATGTCTCCAAAGTCGACAACCCCCAGAACTTTCTCATGCTTGACGTCCACAATAATGTTTTGATCGTTGATGTCATTGTGGATTGGAGAACAGCGCAGACTATCGCGGTGTGGCTTTACCTTCCTCTCAAAATTCTCAATTGCTGATGCAGCAATAGCATGTTTCCATTCTTCTTGCACTGCACTCAGGAAGCTTGTAAGTTTGTCAGTATTCTTCAGATCCCAGAGGAAGTCCCTTTCAAGAGCATTGTCTACAAAACTCTGAAGGGCGTGATCAATCGTTCCCACCAGCTTTCCAACTTCTTCAAGCAGGTGGTGTTCATTCGTATTTCCGAGGACTTTTCCCTCAATGTATGTGAGCAATCGAACTGCGTGTACTTTTCGGCCCTTTTCTGGTACCTCCTGTTCCAGCCATGTGAGCTCTTCTCCTGCGACTGTGCACACAGGTTGTGGACACGATATTCCCATGGAGAGGAGATGGCGCATCATGCGACTTTGCGCGAATAGAAATTCCACGTTTTCGGAATCCACTCCGTTGTGCACTTTGCACGTGTACTTCTCACCTCCATCTCTGGTGACAATCAAGAAATTCCTGTCATCATAAGAGTTCAGTTCTTCCGCTTCTTTCACCAACAATCCAAACCGCTCCTCAACGAAGCTTCGGGCATCTCCGATGCCTACATTTGGTTTCTGCACTTTCCGACGCTGTTCCTCCGCGTCCGCCATGGTCGGAGTTCGAACACGACCGTCAGCGAAGGTCGCTTCCAGGCAGAATTGAAATTGCACCGACTGCAGACGGAGACTTCGGAGACATATGTGGACAAGTTGTGTTCCTCAAGATGCAACCAAGGGACAATGCATCAACGCTATCAACCAGCCACGGTTTGTGTGAGCAATTCGATCGAAGAAGTACAAGGAAACAGAGAAAACGAAGAATGAGCAGGACAAAGATAACAATTAGAGAGACCGGGTTCTATCGTGAGCACCTATAGTATTACTAATCAACCGAAAGCAGTGTATGTATCCGAGAAGGATACTTAAGTTGCAACTTCTAGCAATCCGTGTTACTGCACGCTGCAAAACCAGACTTGCATGTCCAAGTGATTTCAATGCCGGCCTACATTCCACAAATGCAGAACTTCATCACTTTGGTGCCTATTTTTGCACTTGTTTTTAAACGCTTTACTGCAACATCACGCCTGTACTCTCTCATCTGTTCTTCATCAGATATTGACCCTCCCTGACTTGCAACTAACTGGTAAATGGGGGATTTTTTGCCCCCAGACAAACCACATGGAGTGTTCCCTTGCTTATCCTCCCGGTTTACATCTGCACCTGCAGTTAGTAATACTCTTACTTCCCTCATATTTCCATACTTTGCTGCAAGGTGCAATGGAGTTCTCCCCTTGTCGTCTACTGCATCTATCAAGGATTTCTTCTCAATGAGCATCTTGAATATATTATGATCAATTGGATAGTTTGCTGCATAATGCAGGGGAGTACGCCCATGGATGTCTTCTATATTAGCACTCTCTTCTTTCTCCAGCAAAACCCGTACTGCAGCAGTGTTCCCTTTCCGCACAGCATAGTGTACAGCTGTTTTTCCTTCCATGTCAGCATACCTGATGTCTGCTCCAACAGAAATCAAAAATCGTACAGTTGCTTCATCTGTTTCACTTTCAACAGCTGAAATAAGGGGAGTTTTCCCATATACATTCTGTTTGTTCACTTGTGCCCCTTTCTCAATTAAAAGTTTGATAACATCAAGACTGGCAAAAGCTGCAGCTACGTGCAATGGTGTACTTAGGGTAATAGCATGGTCTAAATCAACTGTTGCACCCTCATTGATCAGTTTGTTCACTAGATCTAAACAATTATTTTTGACAGCGAGGAAAAGCGGGGTTTCGCCCTCAACTGTAGCGATGTCTACATTAGCTTTGGCGTCAAGAAGTGCGTTCACTACTTCTTTGTAAATTGTGGGGGCTGCCAAAGCACAATAGAGTGGTGTGCTACCATCCATTGCTTGAATATCTACCAGCGCACCTTCTGCTAATAAGGTCTTGACAATGGCACGGTGACCAAAAGCACAGGCAGCATGTAGAGCAGTGTAGCCAATCTTATCTTGTTGGTGGATATTCATATTCATCTTCAAGTAAGCTTTCACGAGTCCCTCATCTCCTGCAGCAGAAGCTTTCACGATAGCCGTTGGCTTCGGCCGATTCGAGAGAGTTGACTTTGTCTTTGCTATATGCAATCTGTCTTCTGACAGGGTCACGGGGTGGACAGGCTCAGGAAGGGATTTGCCATTCACATCAAATTGTGTAGGCATACCCTGCACAGCTCCCTTGTCTTGCGAACTTGTAAGATGGTGGTTCAACTGTTCATTCCCTGACGAATTCCCAGATAATACTCTTTGAATTTCGTTTCCGTCTTTTACCATTTGCTTCGCAGCAGACAGGTCGCTTGCCAATCCTTGGACGTCCCAGGCTCCACCACTACCTCCATCTGAGCTCCCAGAGTTCCCCATACCTCGATCACACGGTTTGATCTGGCGTTCCCGTCGTTGGTGTCGACGACGCAAGATTGTGTCGTCGACTCTCAGTTGTTCCTCCAAAAAGACCCCGTGGAGAGTCTTCCGATGGAGGCGTATTCTCACACAAAGATCGCACAGGCAGAGAAGCTTTTCTCTCGTCCTCCTCGGTCCGTGTTAGATTTGCAGGTTTCATTCTCGACCCTGCAGTTCCCAGTTCGCCCCACAAATCTGGTCTTACAACTTGTGCAACAGTTGTGTTTGTGTTGTTGTGCGGTGGAGAATGCCCCGTTTTACTCTTATCCAAATGCAGGGTCTCCAATCTTCGGGTCGAGAACGTTGACCCTGCCACGTCACGAACGGATGGACTCCGACACGGCCCAGGGCTTCCTTCACGGGTTTCGTCCATGGGGCGTCCATACAGCTATGCATCGTGTAGGAAAGGTTTGTCGCTCAATGCAAGGGTGCGTCGAGGAAGGACCAGGATCAAACCTGCCAAGTGGAGGAGTTTAGATTTTGGGGAAAGACGAAATTTTGGGGAAAGGCCGGCTTTCCCCAAAAATCAACCCTTCCTGGGTTTCGACGAGGAGTTAAGCTTCGGGGTTAAGGGAGCAGGGGAATGACTCCATTCCTCGGCGGGAGATGTAATTTTTTAGACTTTTTCGTTTTCGCGGGAGAGCCCGGTCGAAAGGGTACAGCCGTCTCCGACCGACGCCCATCTGCCGTACGAGTACGCGCCCATCGAACAGCGAGGTGCGTTTCCGATGGGCGCGGTGTCGAGGAGAGGAGGAGGAAGTTCGTGCCATTGGCCATTCGCGGCACGGTCTCAAGTGCGCTTTATTACGTTTGGTAGCCTTTGGCATTTTCTTGATCCTCCCAATATTGCTCGATGGTTGCAAGTAGGAGACGTAGAACCCTGATCCGCACATCAGCACGGAGTCGATGTGCGGCCATGAAACCAATAAAGAGGCCCACGAGCTCGTCAAACTGCTTGCGAAGCGTCCTTCGTTCCAAGGCGCATCCCACTCGCGAAGGCATGGCCCTTCCTCCTGCGGAGTCTCGGACCTCGTTCCTGTTCGACGGCCTGGCATGCAGCGCGCGCGGAGGAACGTGGTCCGCTTTCCCCAAAACTCCTCCATGACATACACCGAATAAAACAATATTCGCTTCAGATCCAGTGACAGAAAACGCCCCATTTTTACAGTTCGCGAATGACCCAAAATGGAGAAGGGGAAAGCTACGGACCCTTCACTTTCCCCAAAATTGAAAAAGGGGAAACCCCAACTCCCAAAACCCCGAGAATAAACTCCCTCTTGCCCGAATATTTCGTCTTTCCCCAAAATCTAAACTCCTC
>JBBULP010000471.1:0-31177 GCA_038048775.1 Picocystis salinarum | reverse complement strand
CTCTGGTTCTCCGCACCTCCCAACTCGACGTGAAAGCTCCGCCACACGCAACGTGCCAGTGGTTCCGGCTGTTGAACGACTCACTGTCGTCTCACAGCCTAGAGGAACCAACCAACCACAACACAAAGAATCTTCTACGCTTGAGATGTGTTTTGGATGAGCACTCGAAGGAAAGCTTAATTTCGCTTCCGTGTCAAAGCTTTGCAAGCATTCAAATTGCAAATTGCAAAACGACCTAACTTCGGGTAAAAGCGAGTTGCATGAAAAATCCTAACCTCCCAATCGTTAAGTCATCTTATACTGACCATGCTTATGTACATCTTGAGTCGTCATCCAAGAATACTCTGAAACATGTGAAAAATACTCACCATTTACGGTCGAAATGGTGGTGCTAGGCCTTGTATGAGCATTGCATTGCTTTGCGTTCGTAACTAGCAGTGCGGAGATGATTTTGACAAGGAACGCTAAATATGTGAGAGATATTGTTGTTACAGCTCAAACATTAACGTAGGAGACCCCAAGTGTCCACACATACACAATGCGACGATTCGCGCACTTTGCTGTTCGTTGCACCCGAGTGGTGAAAGATTCCTTGCATGATATGCGTGTCCATTTTTGCATTGAAGGAACTTTGTTGTGTGAATTCACTTCATTAAATATTGTGGAGCGATCTTAGCAATAAGCTCCATTCCATTAGTTCAAAAATTCCTTTCCTCTATTCCCTTTGTAAAGGGGCCTTAGGAGGTGCAACTCTAGAAAGTTGCCAAATTACGGCGACTTCAATTGACCAGAAGTTTTATACAGGATTGTCGCCGTATTTCACATCACCTCCTTCGAACCATACATCTTGCCATGGGACACTGTAAATTACAAGCTAGTCATGTTAGATTACAAATACGAGAGGCATAGCTTGGACAATTTTGAATGTATTATTCAAAACTTGGAAGTAACGAACGAATGGCACGTGAGTCGCTTCACCTTGTATTTGTGGTATTTCGAAAGATTGATACTATTATGTCTTAGTTCCCTAGTTCTTGAGCTCCACCGGTTGTGGAGGAAGTCGCCTTGGAGGTTGGAGAGGCTCTAGGTGGGCGGTTCTTCCTTCAAGGTCAAGATCAACTTCATTACAAGGTGTGACTAGGAGAAGGTTAAGTACTTCCCCAGTTGGGGAGGAACCATCCTTAGGAGGGTTCCAACGATCAAGAAGCCAAAAGGGATATTGGTTTCTAAGAGATACTTCATTTTTGCCATTTGTTTTCGCCACAAACTGAGACTCACCCTTGCATTGATTCGTATCCCTCTCACTGCAACGGCCTTGAAAGGACGATAGCAACTACTCAAACATGCGTTTTCTGCATTCAAGTGGAAGAACACTTGAAGGGCTCGTTGCTTTATGGTGCTAGTAGTGGGAGTCGCCAACTTCATATCTGACCAACTCCGACAAGGGCCATGTGCTCAAAGTAGCTATGCCCAAATCACTGCACTCTGCAAACGCGGACCTGCATCAAGTGTGGATGTGTCCCACCAAGCACAAGGACACAGTTGTTCGTAGAATTGCGTCCAAGACCGTAGAAATCTTCCAACGTTGTACAATTTCAACCTGTCTCGAACGGATCCTCGTGCGAACGTGGCAGACGAAACTCTGTTTCCCATTCGATCCTTCTGTTTCGTTTTCAATTGGTCGCGATTTTCCTTTGAAAGCGAGGCGATGTTCCAATCAAATTTTCCCTTTTGAAACGCGTTTCTTCCCTTATTTTTCGAGAGGAGCGGTGTTGGCGGCGGACGTGCAGCCACGACCGCTGCCGCAATTCGCGACGAAGATGTCTCCAGAAGCGTCGACAGAGGCTCAGAAAGCAGCAGAAGACGGGAATGCACAAGCACCGAAGAAAAAGCGCACGTACGAACGTCCGAAACCTTGGGACCACGACGGGATCGACCATTGGAAGGTGGATCCGTTCCGTCCTGAAGACAACCTCGGCGGAACGTTCCTGGAAGCGAGCGAGTTCGCCACGTTGTTTCCCAAGTATCGAGAGACGTACTTGAGAGAGAGTTGGCCGCTGGTGGAACGAGCCTTGAAAGAACATGGCGTGCGTGCCACCTTGGATCTTGTGCAAGGATCGATGACAGTCTGCACCACCAGGAAGACGTGGGATCCTTACATCATACTCAAAGCCCGAGATTCGATCAAACTTCTGGCTAGGAGTGTACCTGCGCCGCAGGCCATCAAAGTGCTGCAAGACGACGTACAGTGCGACATTGTGAAAATTGGAGGGATGGTGAGGAACAAGGAGAGGTTTGTCAAACGGAGGCAGAGGCTCATTGGACCCAATGGAGCCACGCTCAAGGCGCTGGAATTGCTCACGCAAACCTACATTCTTGTGCAAGGGAACACCGTGTCAATGATGGGTGGATTCAAAGGCCTCAAAACCGCCAGGAGGATCGTAGAAGATTGCATGAAAAACGTACATCCCATCTATCACATCAAGGAACTCATGATCAAACGGGAACTCTCGAAAGATGAAGAGTTGGCAAAGGAAAACTGGGAAAGGTTTCTTCCCAAGTTCAAACGGAAAAACATGAAGACTAGGAAAGTGAAGGAAACTAAAAAGAAGGATTACACTCCATTTCCACCCCCACAACAACCTCGAAAGGAAGACTTGGCCATGGAGACTGGAGAATATTTCCTGGCGCCAAAGGAAAAGAAGTGGCAAGCCAAGCAGGACAAACTTGAGAAGCAGAGTACAAAAGTCGCGGCAAAGAAGAAGAAGAGGGAGGAAGCTTTTGTGCCCCCCAAGGAAGAGAAGTCAAAGAAGGATGCACATGCAAGGGGCAAAAAAGATGCCGGGCCCTCCACCGAGGAAATGGTGATGTCTCTCAAAAGCAAGAAGAGGAAGGCAAGAGACGCTACAGACGGTATGGGGGCGGATCCTGCAACATTTATTGTGGCGTCTGCAAAGTCCAGCAAGGACACACATGAAGATGGAAAAAATGCAAAAGATAGCAGCAAGAAGTCCAAGAAGCACAAGCACAAGCATGCCAAAAGTTAATTGACCTCATTCCTGCATGTTATACCTGGGACATTGCAATAAAAATAAATCATGCAGTTACCTGGTTACTTTCATCTTTTCTTTCTGCTGGTCGCATTGGTGATCGAAAATCAGGAGTGCAAAGCTGACTCGCAGTGGCATACGCATACCGCTGCTCCATGGCAGCTGCCTGTTCCAGTCGCAATGATTTCAGATGCGTCACCTGTTTGTACAAATCGTTTCTGTCAAAATCGCTTTCGTTTGCTTTTCCCTTTGGAAGTAGCTTCAAGAGGAGCTCTCGTAGTTGCTGGTATCCTACGGTGCTGTGCTGTGGAAGTGTAGATGGATGCGTATGCACGAATTCATGCAACACGTTTCGCTCAACGCTGGGAAAATCAAATTTGCGAGCGTAAAATGCTCCGCTTGTGAATGCCTGGATCAGATCTTCTGTCCCTTTCAATGTATCGGGGTGCACTTTTCCTGTCCATCGAATGAACCGCCAGTCTTCTTTGGAAACATGCTGAACCTTATCTGGCCACAGCGCACAAGCAAGAGTCTGAAAGTAGCTTTCGTCGGCTGCGAACCAATTTGCAAAGTAGGCAAGCAGTCGGCCTGTCCACGGGCGCGACAAATCAACACTCATTTCTGCAAAACTGCGATGTACGATGAACCACCCTCCTCCTTTGTAGGGCATGAATTCCGTTGGCGCACTGCGTCGATCAGAGAGTGATTGGAAGCGCTTGGCTTGTCGACCAATGGCCAGAGACGGATCCACTACCAATCCATTTCTACGATTATACTGCCGTTTGGCCGTTTCCTCATCAAACTTTGTACCGCTCATGAAGTTGCCGATCGGCATGCGCGCTAGCATGTGCATGATGTTGGCTTGCGGCATCAGCGGCATGTCACTTGCAGAGAGGTTGATAAAGTAGTCCCAGGTTGATCCGTAATGTTCCAAAAGCACCGCAATGGCACGAACGGTTCCAAGCACTATGCTGATGCCGCCCCAGGTGATGCTGGAGGAATCCATGAGTTTCACATTGTTCGGCAGTTGCGGTCGAACGACCTCGTCCAACACACGCTTTTCGACGTCGCTTGCTTTCGCGTCCAAGTGCAAGATGTACATGTTTTGCGTGTGATAGATGGAAGACAGCAACTGGACACCCGAGGTCGTCTGTCCTGCGCTGCAGAAGATGGCGTACGCCAGCCGTGTCGTTTCGTGTTCCACGACTTTCTCGTCCAACGGCCGGTTCGCCGTTCGCAGCGACGCTGCGGTGGCCAGGACGAAGACGGCTGCGATTCCCACGCATCCCATCGTCCATCGCTTCGACAAGAAGGCGCGGCGATGCGCGCTTCCATGCCGCATGTTCGTGCGCACGTGGTCACGTGTGCGTCGCACAGCTTCGAACGTTCGAAACGATCGAGCCGTACCGTATCGGATGACCTGGACCGGGTTCGACCGGGGCGACCAATCAGGAGGCGGGGCATTCGGCGAGGGGTCCCGACCGGGGCGGACGCCCCGGGGTGGAGACACGGTGCTGGGCGATGCATGCCACGTGCATGGTCACGTGATGGAGATGTGGACCGGCCCGGTCCGTCCGCCGACGCCTGCGCTGCATCGCGAAAGGAAAGAAGATGCCTTGCGCGTGCGGAAGCAAGACAGCAAGGCGAAAGGGATCGGCCGCATGCCGTCATGCCAGCTACCCGATGAAGGAACCACTGCATGCGCCAAACAACGATCGCCTTTGACATCGATCATGTCCATGTGTTTCTTGAGAAGCAAACAGCAATCCCAATGAAACGTTGTTCAGTATAAGGGCAACCGAGGATGGGTTGGAGAATAATGAGAGGATCTCGACCCGTACGACCGATGTCCTTCATTGCAAAATGGTGTACATGGGGGAAAAGTGAGAGAAGGCGTGTGTGTAAGTGCTACTCGTTTCTTCGTCACTTATTACACGCACATCGTGTGATCTGATGCGTGCTTGATTCTGGAAGAGAGAGCTGCCTCTTGTATGGGTTGCATTTCTTCAATGAAGTGCAACATGCTGTCGACTTGTGTCTCCAGTTCTATCACAGACATGTTCAACTTCGTTGCAAGGTTCTTGAAAAATACCTGAGAGAATTTCTTGTAGACTGCATAGATGTCCTGGTAACCAGGATCGTCCTGAAGCTTCACCTGCCCTGCCGAGTTCTGCATATGGTGAATCAGCGCGCGCCTTTCTATGCCATCCCCAGTGAACTTTCGTGCGAAAAATGCCCCGCTGGAGAATGCAGCTTCCATGGCTTTTGGGCCTCTCAGTATGTCCGGATGCCCACGGGATGCGCCAGACCAAAGAATGTGCCGAAAGTGATCGCTGAACGCTGTGGATGCATCTCTGCCGCTATCGGTGCAAGCAAGGGTTTGCATGTAGCTCTCGTCCGATGCAAACCAGTTTGTGAAGTAGGAAAGGAGTAACATGGGCCAGTATGCCGCTGAATCGGTGGCAAGTGCAGCAAGTTCTCGCGAGAGCAAGAACCATCCTTCTCCCTTGTATGGTACAAAAATTGTGGGTTCCTCACGGTTTCCTTCGGGCCATTCCAATGTGTATTTGAGGTCCTTGCCAAGTGACAGTGATGTATCAACAACAATCCTGGTGCTGCGATGAATGTCACTTCCCCGATCAGGCTCTACGTAAGGTGCTCCGCTCATGAAGCTTGCCTTTGCTGGCATCTCGGCCAAGGCACGTGAAATGCTCTCCTGTGGCAAGAGTGGCATATCGCTGGCAGAAAGGTTGATGTAAAAGTCCCAATGATCTCCCAGCTCTTTTCGCAACGTAGCCAGGCCCCGCAGCGTCACCAGCAACATGCTAACACCGCCCCACGTGACAGCGGCTGACCTCAACCAAATTACATTGGCAGGCGTCTTTGTCTTCACTTCTCTTTCCAAAATTTCATCTTCTTTTTTCGGTGTTTTTGAATCGATGTGCACCGCATAAGCATTGGATGGATGATAGATGGCTGTGAGAAGCGACACCAACCCATGAAGTCGACCCTGGCTGCTCATGATGATGTATCCTAGCCTTGGGATGGATTTGTTTTGAAACTCTTCTTCTTGTTTTTGCCCTTCCACTTCCATCGTTGCTTTCCCTTCCGATTTCCAGCGTAGAGTGTCGTTCTGTTGGCTTGTACTCGATAGCTGTGGATGGTGCTCCCAGTTCTCCCAGTCCAGATTCGGCTTCTCCAACCTGATGGATGCTTCGTTCGACTCGTTCGATCGCACTTCTTTCTCAACTCCTGGATATCCTTCATCCTCCTGTTCTCTTTGCACGCTTCTGGGCACGTTCGACTGCACGCTTTCGTTTGTTGCTTTCACTTGGTTGGTCCATGCTGCATCCACTTGGACCATCCGCTGCGCCTTCATGGCCATCACCAGCGTCCAGCATGTTGCAACCACGGTGCCTATGACTGCCAGGAACACGAGGAAAGCTCTGCAAGTCGTCGCACGGCTGTTCCGACGCGCATGGCGTGTCGAGAAGAGGTGTCGCATCGCGTCCACATGGAATGCCGACAGTCGCGAAGGTGTGAGCCAAACTTGGAAGGTTAATTCGCGTGTTAATTCGAAGGTCGTGTCGGAGTCCAGTCAAAACAACAGGTCTGGATGCGAGGACACAAACACAACTGGGCTGGATGTGCACAGCCATGCAAGTGTACGTCGATCCGTCCACTGGGAAATGCATTGCATTCGATCTGCCATTACAGGGAGACGAGGAAAACAAATGCCGTGACCATGGCGGACAAGGTAGATGCGGCCGGGCGAATCCACGTCCCACCGTTGTGGCCAGAACCCACACGGACTTCTGGGTCATGCTCCAGGCTTCCTACAAATCGCTCGTACACCATGCAAGGCGAATTTCCGGAATCCAACACGAGCAATGCAGATACTACTCCTTCAGATGTGATTGCTGTGTCGTTGACGTTGATGAAAGCCGATTCACCGAAGCTGATGGTGTTACCTTGAATGCTCGCGTTCAATGCGCCCCCTCCTTCCTGCTCCAGTTGATAACAAACGACAAAGTAGTTTGCATTGGACTGCCAACTAACGCCGCTAATCAGCGTATCGAATTTCATGGAAGTGGAATTGTTCTCGATGTGCATCCTGAACTCCAAATTTGGCACATCTCTGGGCCCATGCGCACCAGTGCTGGTGAAGTTGAATTCAACATTGCCTTCACTGTCTTGCACCACATCACTGAACTGCCAGGTAAGGGACGGAAGTGCTATGTTGGTGGGCCCAATCCTTCCACTCGTTCCTTGAGTTGTGCTTTGATACACAGTTTGGAACTGAACAGCGTACACCTCGGAAGAGTTCACATTTTGGACGGTGAACTTCGGCACGTTCTGTCGTCCAGTGAACACAAGATTGAGGTTATCAGTTTGGCATTCCACCCTTCCGGCAGGTTGGTCCATCGAGCACACTTGTGTCGTCTCCTGTGCGATTGCCCTACCAATCGACGCAAGCGCCACGAGCACGCATGTCTTGGCCCACCTGAAGGTCGGCATCTTCATCGCTGCGATGCACTCTGGAGGTCTCTCGCCGTTGGCTCGCACTAGCTGCTGTTTGTATGGACGTCGGCGCACGTCTTCGCGATTGCCACGCCGCTTTCACGTAGTCGTGTGACCTCGTACGTCTTCACTTCAGTTGAATCGAGTGCAACCTTGGATGGTGCCGACCCTGCCAACCTGGCAACGCCCCGACCCCAGTCTGTCACAGCAGGGTCGGGGCGAAGGAGTGTGCTGGAGGAGGAAGGGTGCCAACCGACCAAGGGGAAAGGAGACGAAACAGGACGTGGAAAGCGTGGATGGATGTGGCAGATGGCGGTGCGCCAGGATGCACTAGCGGCATCTCGGAGAGAATGGGCAGGAGGACGGGATGGAAATGAATGCAGAGCTCTGAAGCAGGGAGGTTCGATTCGAAAACGACAGACGTGTACCACGTGCACACCTGCCTGTTGATGGGAGGATCAGTGCCGTATCATCAGACCAGCCTGGGAGAAAAATCGGTGTTTTGCTTTCGTCCAGAATTGACGCAGCGTGCGCTAAGGTAACTGAACGAAATGGAGGTGGCCTTGGCCTTCAGGAACTTCTCCCAAAGCAGTGAAAACACAGGTGGTTGGATCGCGACCTACTGTTCCTCACACAATGCGATCTCTGTCGAGAAAAAATGCACCAGCAATCTGAGAACGCCTAGGCAAGGATCTCACGACGTAGTATTCCATTTCCCGCACAGATCCCCGTGCAAATCAGAACTGAGCAGACAAAAGGTGCATGAGATCACCAACAAAGCTGTGATGACCCCACCAGGGGTCGATCTTTTGGGTCAACAGGCTCACCAAGAGAAACCGGTCCACAGGAGTCGAGCTTTGCCCAGTATTCTTTGCAGAATGCAGCAGTTTGGGAGGCAGCTGAGGAATCGGGCATGAAAGGCTCAAAGCAGCATCTACTTCCCTCCAGATACATAACATGCACTACTGCGGCAAGCTACCATTTCCATCACACAGATTGGTAGTCCCAATGTGTGCGCAAACTTCCTGACTTACCAGGTTGCTGCAGTCGTTCAAAATCCCATAGTGATCGCAGCAGCCAGAAAAGTTTCATTGCTGCATGGATGCTCTGAATAAGAACCAGTAGACCTCAAAACCGTTGATGGGCAACGTGCGATCTGCCAATTTCTTTGATGGATCTCGTGCCAAGGAGTGCCATGCCAGTCTTAATTTCTTCATGCAAAAGGTGAAGGACACGTTCCACCCCTGCTTGACCGCCGACTGCTAATCCATAAAGCACCGGCCTTCCTATCAGTACTGCTGAAGCTCCCAAGGCAATGCACTTGAGAACATCAGTCCCCCTTCGTATTCCACCGTCAACCCAAACCGGCACCCTGCCGTGAACTGCGTTCACGATCTCAGGAAGCACATCCAAAGTTGCTGGCGCAAAATCAAGCTGTCTACCTCCGTGGTTGGAGACAATGATTGCATCCACACCAGCAGAGAGAGCCTCCTCTGCATCTTCAGCGGTCAATACTCCCTTCACAATAATGGGCAAAGTGGTCATCGTACGCAACTCCCCAATAAAGTCCCAGGTCAGACTTTGGTCAAGTGATTCTTGGAAAAGTGACACGAGTGCACTTCCTGTGTGGTTGATTGGCAAAGACCCCTCTTTGGGGCTTAACTCCACCAAATGTTCAAGGCGCAAACCTCCTGGTAGGGTGAATCTGTTGACCTTGTCCCTTTCCCGATTCCCCATTACAGGCGCGTCGACAGTAACTACGATGCCTTTGAAACCCGCACGCTCTGCTCGTTGAACCATCTTCCTCACGTAATTTCTATCTTTCAATACGTAGAGTTGGAAGAGAAGTTTGGTTGTGCTGTGTTCTGCTACGTCTTCCATGCTGGTCGTGGCCATGGTCGAAAGGATCATGGCATTTCCTTGTGCTGATGCAGCTTTGACCATACCGATCTCCCCAGTTGGATGGGCCATCCTCTGCATGGCGGAGGGTGCGATCAGTACAGGCGATTGCACCTTTGTGCCCAGCAAATCGATGGACGTGTCGACTTGTTCCACATTTTTCAGGATCCGGGGTCGGAGCACAAACCTTCGAAAGCTCTCTCGATTCCACCGCAACGTGGTTTCCGTGTCTGCACCCGAAGCAAAGTAATCGTACACCATAGTTGGAAGGACTTCTTGGGCTTTTGCTTCGAACTGTTCTACATTCACGAACTCGTCCATCATCCTGTTCTGTTTTGGTCGAGCGTCCGTCTCCTGCGTCAGCCATCAATCCCATCACATGCAGTTTCATTTATTGTTCGCTTTTCCACCCAGCCACGCCTTTCGTGCATCCTTTCTTGCACTTGGTAGACGCACGTCTTCCACCACGCTCGCCTGCTTGTTCCCTCCACATTCACCACTGGTTTCGACCTCCTTTCGTCGTTTTCGACGCCACGAAGCGTCACGTTCTTCCTTCCAAGCCCACGTATCGTTCTTTCCTTGCCATCTCCTCCCTTTCCATCCTTCCTCGTGCGCGTTTCGTGCCGCAATTTCCCGCACCTCGAAGCGCGACATGGCGTCGAAATGGACGTCGTCGGACGAAACACCCTGCCACTTAACCCATCGCTTAACTCCACCACGAGGGAGTTTCTTCTCGGAAGTGCGACACGGTTCGACGTGAGCGAAGCACGAATGGCGGAGTGCGGTGCGAAGACACGGCGTGGAGGAGAAGCGGAAGCACGTGGAAGCGTAGCAGGTGATCTTTGGGGAGCTGCAGGTGGAGGATGGACGTGTTTGGTGGGGTGCGGGATGGAGGAAGCCGTGCCGGCGCGCGTTGCGTCCTGACGAATGGACGTGTTTCTCGAGACGAGGTCGGCATGGCAGAGATAGCCACGGTGCCGAATGGCACGGTGGATTGTTTCCATGGAAAGGGACAAGCGCGAAGCATGCGTCGCACGTGCACGATCTATGGTAAGTGGAATCCACAAGGCTTGAAAGCAAAGGGAGAAGACAAACACCCCAACGCCATGCAAAACCAACATGGCACGTTCAATATTGAGAGGCTACTGAGCCGGAGCACGGCTTGCCGTCCGTTGCATCGTCCACGATGCAAAGACGATTGCCGCATCCCGCACATGCACCTCGTTGGCGCTCCACTCGCGCCGACGCTCGCCCGCCCTTCCGTGGACGACGTCCAACACGCCACGCCGCACACCCCGCGCCCCCTGCCACGTGGCACGTTTCCGTACCGTATCCGAACCGCCACGTGTCGGGTCGGTGGTGCGTTGGGTAGGGTTTAGGTCTCGAGCCGTGTCGGCCAAGACTTCAGGTGTCGTCGCAGACGTTCGTCGACGAAAGACGCGTGTGTTTCTTTGTTTCTTGCGTCGTCGAAGCGAATGGATGGACGTCGAAGGACCGAGGAAGAGGTGACGCTGAAGCGTCTGGTCCAACACGCCAAGCAGGAAGACACGAGGGCGGCGCTGGTGCGTGCTGGTGCGGTGGAATGGACGACTACGTGGCTACGTCGTTTCGGAAACGACGAGAGGAAGGGTTCGAAAGACGCCGAACTTGACGCCTTGCGACTGCTCCGGAACCTTTGCGTGGACAACGAACGAGCCAAGAGGGAGATGAGACGTGCTGGAGTCGCACAGGTGGTCTGCGACGCACTCGAACCCACGCGAGTGGACCTGTGCAAGGCGGTCATGCAAGTGCTGTGCAACTACACAATCGAATTTCAAGAAGGGCAAGAGGAAGTGTGGAACGTGTGGTTTCCTTTGGCGTTTCAAAACGTGCTGGAAGGCTGCAAGGATGCGCATGTGGCTGCCATGGCTGCCAGAACAATACTGCACTGCGTGGAAGAGAATTGTGCCTGGGCAGAAAAGCTGGCGAACAGCCATAGTGGCAGGCGACTCACAGCTGCTATCGTGCAAGTGACCAGTGAAAACTCTTTTGGCGGAAGGGAGAGTGAATCCTTGGAAGAGCTTTTGATGCTGTTGTGTTTACAGCATGATTTCTACACGGCATCGTTTCACATGGTGAAATGCCCACCGGGGAAAGCAAAGCTGACATCGGCCTTCAGCCAGTGCATTGCTGATCAAAGAGAACAAATGACTTTCAACCTAAGCTCGGTTGAGTTGGCCGAGTTAATCAGAGAAAATCTTGACTTGGCTGCCAGGGCATGCAAGCAGGAGCAAATCAAGCAGACTGAATCTTTACGGAATCCAGAGGATTTGAACGGGATGCCTCTGCTTTTGTACCATATGTTGGGACTTTTAAGAGAAGTAACTCAAGTTGAAGCATGCCGTGAAAAGCAGAGCATGCAAACGGCAGACATTTTGGACCAGTTGTACGGTGCAGGTATATTGAAAGTGCTCGTAGAGATGCTGGGGTCGTTGGGTGTACCAAATCCGTTCAAATTGCAGAAGGGACACTCCAGAGAGCAAATAAAACAGTGCGAACTATCTGAGAGCACCGCCGCTTTCCCCAGCTATCACCTTTACATCGGGTATCGCACTGACATAGTAGCCGCACTTGCAAATATGTGCTTTAGGAGGCCCTCTTGCCAGGACGAACTCCTTGCATTGGGAGGCGTTGAGGTGGTGCTTTCCAACTGTCAAGTGGAAAGTGCAAGCCCCTTGCTCAGAGAATGGTCCCTAGTGTGCATCCGGAACCTGTGTGAGCATAGTGAGCCAATTCGCCAGCACATCGCTTCTCTTCAGCTTTTGGATGCAGAACAACACCCTGAATTGGAGGAACTTGGACTCAGAGTAGAGATCGGGTCCAACGGTAAACCAGCAATACGGCACTTTGATGCCTTAACTCAAAAGCCTCTAGAACAGCATGGATGGAAAGCCGAGTGAAAGTATCCACGTGCACGTTGCCAAATCCGTGGTCCAACCCCACTGCATGAATAAAGAGCACGCACAAGCATTGGGTCTCATCCCTTCCACGCCTGGCAGAGTGATCACGGAGCACATCTGCTCCCAAGCGCACGCACTCACGGCGTTTTTGATGTACCTTGCAACCAAAGGACTTTTGTTTGTGAATGTACCGCTTGCGAAATCTCGTTTGGTTGACCTTGATGTTCTTCCTACTCTTCTTCTCCCCCTTGATTTTCCACCTGATTGTTTCCCACGGCTTTGCTTTGCCTTTCTTCCACCATTTTAGCGAGGTACTCTTTCATGAGCTCTTCGGCGTGTTCTTTTTGCTTTTGCGGGCTGTATCCGAATGCACCGGCTGAATTCAGAGTATAGGCCAGTTCTTCTGCAGTGCATTTCTTCCCGCCAAATGCGCCTTTTCCTGCCAGAGTGGTCTCCACCTTCCCATCGCAGTACACAAGGATGGCAGGAAGGTTTCTGGCGGGAAAGTTCGGCACCGTTTCCTTGGCTTCGCAGTGCACGAATCCCACGTCCGGATACTGTCCCACCAGCGCATCGACGGCTTCGGACATGGCTCTGTCGATCTCGTTTCCGCGGTCTTGATCTCGCAGATGCACGATGACGCGTTGGCTGCGACTTCGTTCGGTGATTTTTTCCCGCCAATCGACCTTGCGCACCACTTCGGCGGCCAGGACGCGTTTCTGTCGCATCTCTTCCATCCTCTGCTTGCGGTAGGCGTTCAAGAACGCATCGTCTTCTTCGCTTTCCACGTCTTCATCGTCATCTTCGGCTCGCTCTTTCTCCGCCCAACGTGCTTCTTGGCTCACCACTTCGTCTCGTTCGCGACGTGGCACGAACGCTTCCGGACGCCAAGGTGCTTCTCGTTCCGGCAAGTTGCCGAACTTGCGCTGCAGATCGTCCCATTCCGTCACGACGCCATCGGCGGTGCGATACGTCGTGTCCATGGCCACGTGCGACGTCACCTCACCACACCGTTTGTGCACCAGGTTGGACCAGATATGCAACACCACTTGCAACACAAGGTGCAACCAGAGGCACAACTACATGCACGGCCACGGGTGCAGCAACAGCTACGATGAACAGTGCATCCACAAACACAGGAAGTGTGCAACCATGGGTGCAACACCACTTCCATCAGAAGGTGCAAACGCATGTGTTGCTAGAAGCACAATCATGCATGCAACAACAACCGCACCTGTCAACACACCACTTTCATCCAAGGGATTTGGATGGAACTATGGTGCAACAATGCCACGGCGATTACAAGGAGCAAGAGAAGAGGAGCAAGGTGCGTGACCGTGCAAAGCACGATGGTGTGGATCCCAATGCCGAAACCGTAACAACTTGACGTAGAGAAAGAAAGTATTCCATTTACAGCTAGTGCACGATGGACGAACAGCGTAGCCGGACGAGGTGAATTGCCAAGCGCATTCCTAAAAGGAAAGGGTGCATGTCGTGGGTGCTACATTAGACGTTTTTTTTACACTTTCACCATGTATGCAATCGCATCCGACCAAGCACAACATAACAATGCCTAAGAGGATTGTGGCCACAACGTTCTTCAAACTCCCGCAATTCTTGCTTTGTATGCCATACGTCAATCGAGCCGCTCTATGGGGTTGTGCATGAGGCCTTGTTTGTTCTTTGCAACACGCTCTTAAGGGCGTTGTGGTTCCTACCCCGGTCATGTTTAAATCATTGTCATCTCGTCTTGTACTTAATCAAACCCTTTTCTTGACCTTTACGTCTAATGTTGCACGTCTATGGATGTCTCCTTTGCGTTCAAGAACCGCGTTTTGAGAGCAATGCATGTTCTACATGTGGAGGAAAAGGGTAGGCTTTGAGAGATGCATTTGACAACAACAATTCAAACATGGCAAGGCATGCATGTACGTCAAAGAAAGTTGAGTTGGAAAAGCTAGGCTTAGCGCACGGCTCAAATCGATCAAATAGATGATGCGATCTTTTTAAATTCTCGTTGCTTCCGAGTAGAATCGCACACGCAAATACGCTTGAAACAGCGCTCTCCTAAATGCATTCCTTTCGGTCTACCAAGATAAAAAAAGTAAAATTTCGTTGGAAGGTAGAAACTTTTGACTTATATACCATGTAATGCAAGACAACGTTTTGCACTTTTTGTTTGAATCGTCTCAACCAAACGTTTGCCTTATGTAGCGTACATTTGACAAGGCTAGAACAAAAGATCAAAGAAATGCGACAGGATTACGTTCAAGGATAAAAGCTCAAACGGTAATCACGAGTAATTCTACCCATACACTTTCGCAAGAATCAAGCTCTACAGCGGCATAGGTGCATTCGGTCTTGCAAATGTGGAACGACATTTTGCATTCTTTACAAATGAGGCAGCATACTTGTCAAGATACGCACGCCTTTTCGAGGTGATGGAGTGACTTTTTCAGACTTAGCTCTTTCGGGTTCGCATTTTTAACTGTTTCACATCCCGCATCTTTTTGTTGCATGGTAGCACAGTCCCTTTTCCTATTAGAATCACGTGTTCCAGCTCCTCGTCCCACTACAACACACCTACACCACCGAGCTTGCTGGTGCAAGGCACGCTGAGCTACCCAACTTCTCCATCGGAGGAGCACGTACGCATCGGATCCATGCTTCTCCCTGTCATGGCGTGTCTTTCTTCGTCGTATCGCTCGCACACGGTGCAACAAGTGGTACGTCGACTTGGACGTGGTGCTCGATCCATCCAAGGTCGCCTCCTAAGTTAATTCGACACTTAATTCGAGCTCGCCATGGATCGCGCACAGGATGCGCTGGCGGCGGTTTTCGCGGCGCGCGATCGCGCCTCTCGCGCTCTGTTCGGCGTCCGAAGGGACGTGACGAGGTTTCTGTCGCAGCTGGAGAGCCGCAGCCGTCCTTGTTTTGCGGTACGCGCGCGACACGTGGTCGATGAGCAGGCGATGGTGCCGTTTTCCCTCGCTGACAGCGTGGCCTGCAGAGGATCGCCGGTGCAGGTCGGTCCCAGCCTCTGGGGCAAGTGGCGATGGCCATGCCGGAGATGGAAGCACGACTGCAAGGTTGTCCAGTGTACACCGTTGTGAACCGCAACAGAGAGTTCTTGCTAGTTTCAGACGAGCAGAGCAAAGAAAAGCAACTGGGATTCTTCTTCTTCTCTCAAGACGACGCCCAGCATCTCTTGGGACAAGTGAAAGAGAAGGATCCTGGACTGGCCAAATCTGCATCCATCATGCAAGTGTCACTCGACAAAGTGTACAGGTTTGCCATGGTGCCCAGGGAGAAGGAGCTGCAAGGTGTCATGTTCCGGTTTTTTCCCGATCAAAGAGAAGTGAAAAATGCGTTGGACCTCTTCCAAGAAAGAGGACTCAGTGCAACTAGCATGATGGGGGTCCCCGTGTTCCAAGCAGAAGGACTGACCATCAAAGCAGAGGATAAGAGATATGTGCCTCTCTTCTTCAGCAAAAGTGATCTGGACAAGGCTTTGGAATCGTCACTGAAGGGTGCCGGGCAAGAAGTCAAAGTGGCTGCCAAGAAGCAACTTGTCAAAGAAGAAAAAGAACTCAAGAGGATGGAAAAGCTTTACAAGAAGAAATCCATTTCTGAAGAAGATCTGAAAGAGCAGCAGGAGCGGACTGAGAGGATTAGGAGCTATGCTAGAAACCCATCCAAGCCAAAGGTCGATGTGGGTTCCTTTGAACAAGTGCTCACTGAGATGCAGAGAGACGATGATGAATACTCCTTGTGGAGGCAGGTGATCTTTGTACCTGCAGGTGCCAGTTACTTCCAAAGTCCACCTGAGGAACAAGCAACGTGATGGTAAGGAAGCCAAAACTACAGGGGATGGGGCAGTGGGTTTCCTTTGGGAAGGAAAGTTTCCTATTTTTCTGCTTTTTAAATAAGCACAAGGAGATGGAAAGCCACCATGTACCCTACAATAGCTAGTCGTACCAGTGGCTTTCTGTGCAAAAATACAGTCGCTTTGTCAGACTCCATGGCTATTGCTACCAACCAAGGATGCCTCATGGGAAAAGGTGCTGCCCTGAAAACGCCAGCCAATGGCATGAAATCGCCACTCCCACCGCTGAGCAGGGCTGCCTCAATGTCTGTTGAGTTATCCTCATCTTTTTTGTTACTCAAGCCAGCACGTTTTGATTCCCTGTGTTGCTGAGAAGAGGCTAGGCTTCTGTAAGCGATTTGAAGATCTGCAATGTTGGACCTCTCTGTTTCCAACTCTGAGCGAAGTGAGTCGCGTTCCGTCCGCAACCGCATCATTTCTGTTTCCATATTCATGAGCTGTGATTTGAGGAGGGCAGCATTCCCCTCTGACAAGTTGCTAGGACTCGGCAACCCAGTTTGACCAGAGCTGTGATTTGCAGCATCTGCGTTCCCAACTTGACCCTGTAGCATAGCTATTTGCTGGTTCTTGTCACTGACTTGCCCTTGCAATCTCTCGATGAACTGCTTCTGCTCCTGGAGCTCCAGTCTTTGTGCATTGGCTGTTTGTGAGGCGGTATCCCGCTCTTGTTCAACCCCAGACAGTGCCTCCTCTAATGCTTGCAAGTCCCGGGCATATCTAAGAACAGCAGTGTCCTTGTCTGTCAGCTTCTCTTGTAAGCTCTGCAACTCGGATTCAAGCTGAGCAATGTACCTTTCCAGCCTCTCTCTCACTTCCTGTGCAGGTTGGTTTTCTGTCTCATCCAGTGCAGAAGGTTGCCTTGCTGTAAGCTCAGCTTGGAGGCGTTCAATATCAATTTCTTGCTCTTTGCTGTGTTGTTGCATCAAAGTAAGTTCTTTCTCAAGCTTCGAGTTCTTCTTCCTTGCCTTCTCAACCTCTGGAATGAGCTTTTCTAATTCAACGAGGTACTCCTGCTTTTCTGCTGTCGAGGTCTCAGCTATTTTCTTGTGCTCTTGCACTAGACGCTGATATTCCATTTTTTCTTCCTGCAACGTCTTGACTTGCTCTTGCATGGACTGTAGCTTGGTATCTGCTTGTTTGCTTTCAATTTGAGCTATCAAACTGTTTTTTTCTTCATTCATACGGAAAATTGTACCTTCCTTCTCATTGACCTGTTCCCGCAAACTAGAAATGAGGGTGCGCATTTCATCTGCTTCTTGCTGCATGGTTATGAATTCATTGTTGATTTTACTCAGCTGATCTTCTTGCGATGCTTTTGCTCCAACAGCATCGTGGAGTTGTTGCTTCAAGATTTTTAACTCATCTTGCAAAAGGGCCATTGTGTCATCGCCTTGGAACGCAGCAACCTGCTGCTCATAATGTTGGCATTTTTTTTGCAGCGATGTAATTTCTTCATCTTTCTGTGCAATTGTTGCACTTGTGAGTTCTTGCTCAGACTTGCGGGAATCTTTCTCGGCTTGCAAGGCATGCCCAACATCTCGCAGCTCCTCCTGAAGGTCAGCCTCGTTCTTTTCATGTTCTGCTAGAAGAAGTTTCAACGATTCAATCTGTTGGCTTGTATCCACTACTCCCATCTGTTGATCCCTGACATTTTTGTTGGGGAACTCCTGATCGCTGCCATCCGCCCTGGTGTCATGGTGGTCTGGCACAGCCATTGCCTTGTTTGCAGCCTCCACGGGAACAGGTTTTGTGGGCATCCAAGGAACTTGCTGCTCCTTGCTTGGATGGACCAGAGGAGCACTTGGAGCAGGAACCCATGAACTTGCAGATTTGGGCGGTGGTGGTCGTGCAGCTGCAGATGACGGTGGACCGCTTGGCGGTGGCCCAATTGGAGGTGGTCCGATGGGTGGAGGTCCTCGTTTGTACTTGTTCCCAGATGCAGGCGGACGTGCACTAGGTGGAGGTCCGATTGCACTTCCAGATGCTACTGCAGGAGCAGATGCCACTGGAGGTGGTGGAGGTGCTTGATTGGTTGGCGGTGCAGCTGGTGGTCGTATCGGCGGAGGATTCGTAGGTGGTGGACCCATGCGTCCACTACCAAGCGCCTTCCCTCCACCTTGTTCGCCTTTGGCACCTCCGGCCGCTGTTTCTTCCCTCGAAGCTGCACCAGCTGTCTGTGCAGCAGCTGCTTCTCGACGTTTGCGAAACTCCTCCAGCTGCGAGCACGTGTCAGCTCTCCTTCCCTCCTCTTCCCTCCCTTGTTCTTCCTCCGTCTTCTGCCACGTACCTTGCGTCTTCCAGCATCCAGATCGGCACGTCGTTGTGGGTCCATGGCGCAGCGAAGCCGTCGACGTGCGCGGCTCGAAATGGAATGCGAACTCCACGGTGTTCGGTTTCGAACGCCTCTCGCTTAACTCGAAGGTTAACATCGCAGGGCTCAAGGAAAGAGGTGCACCAACCCAAGAAGGGGAGCCCATCGTGAGACGTACGAAGCACACGAGAGAAGGGAACCCAAGCAGGTGGTCACGCTTGTCAAGGTAGAGAAGAATGGTTGGCATCAGAAGAGGAGGAGACCGTTCCACGTGTGCACAACAGGGTGCGTCGGAGGAAGTGTACTTTGCATGGTGGGTAGCAGAAATGCGTCTTGAGCTTTCGCATGAGAGAACGTTGCTAAAATGGTGGAGGTCGGCGCGAATGCGTTGCCCGATCTCGATGATTACCGCCACCTGCTTGGAGGACTGATGCAAGGGTGATGTTACTTGCTATGCGTCCCTTGATTTCTTCGAAAGTATGCTTTTTGTTGTACGAAGATGCAACCATGCGTGTAGAGACGCACCAAGCATGCCCTTTGCAACATTCTCTTCCATAACTTCCGTGCTACCATTCATCTTCTCATTCGATCCGATGGAATCCCATCGGTGTGTCCAGGTAATCAAATAAGAGCATGGCGTTGTTTTAGCACATCCAATGCCTTCGATAGAGATACGGGCCACCGGAACGCAGGCTTCGTGCACCTTCCATCGTCTCCCATTCCCATTATCACCTGGGTTCCGTGTTCGGTCTACGCTCCTCCATCTTTCACGTGCACGAAGCGCGCACCGTTCGATTCGCGTCGCTTGCATGTCCCTCCTCGCCGCTTGTCTTGCATCGATCTCTCCTGTTTCGGAGAAGAAACTCCCTGTGCATCGTCTCCGCCTCCCCCTTTCGGAGAAGAAACTCCCTTTGGTCGTGTCTTGGGTGGTGGACGTGGATAAGGAGGGGTCTTTGAGAGAGCCACAGAGAGAGGGATGGCCCCTTCATCGAGGTCTGGGCATGCCTGGCGCATCCGACGGGCATGTCCGAGCGATGCAAGCGCACTGCAGGTCCTCCTGGACCGAAGCTGCGTCGCAGCTGCCAGGTGGAGCCACGTGGAGATCGCAAGGGACCACGTGCAGGCGTGGATGGCCGTGACAGACGGGGAACCAAGGCTGGAGAGGCGTGGACGGGTACACCTCGCCCAACCAAGACCAGGACCAAGCCTGCAGGCAAACGTCATCGAACCCATACTCCCAATGCCCAATTTGGTGAGACCCAAATTGGCTCAAAGACAATCAGAAAAGGTCCTTGGAGTGATGGTGGCTTGGCTGGTGGCAAGAGAGCTGCAGATAATGGACATCGCTGTGCATCCAACATCCAGAAGGTTAGGCATTGCCAAGTCCCTCATGTTGGAAGCTTTCCAGCAGACCTGTGGAGGATGGGACCAAGTCGTGCTTGAAGTTCGAAAAAGCAATATTCCTGCAATCAAGCTTTACGAAGGCATGGGCTTCAAAGTGGCGGGAGAACGCCCAAAGTACTACAAGGATGGAGAAACTGCGCTCATCATGGTGAAGCTGTCCCCTTGATCTTGAGAAAGGTGCTTCGACCAACAAGGGCGGAAGCTCTTGCTGTTCATTTTTCATGCGCAAAGTGGAAATGCAAAAAAGTAATCATTAGCAAAGATTTGCCTGTGGAATCGTGCTATGGAGGTACAACTCCGGCCACCGCTGATAAGTCAGTATTGTACCTCTGCACCCATGCCTCTGCAAAAGGTGGTCCTTATTCCTTTCTATTTATTTGTGACATGGAAAAAATGTACCCTTATGGGAGTGCAGGGAAGCATATCCTGTGAAAGAATCATAACTTAGCCAAATCGATTCTTTGAACCGATCCGCTGCCCCTAGGCAGGTGGAGGAGGGACGACCAGGAATTCAGATTTGGCAAGTCAACATCCTTCGTTGCGTGCAACATGAATGTTCCACAGAGAATTGTCGTGAAACCACACATGACACTGACTATTTGCGGGCCAGTTTGCTGCTCCCAGTCTTTGAACATAATCACGGAGGCAAATACAGTTGCCATTGTGAACAGGACATAATAAAATGGGGTCACCACAGCAGTGTTGAACAGGTCCAAGGCCTTATTGAGGTAGTTCATCTGGGTTATCACACTGACAGCCACTACTGCCAACGAAAAGTACGTCTGGGGGTACACAAATTGGTTGTTTCCATTGAAGGTGAGCTTCAGTGCAATACCAAGAACTTTGCAGCTCATGACAGAAAGGGACCCCACCAAAGAGCATATCCCGATGTACACCAGCATGTTGGTTGCTCCTAGCAGAGGTGCGACATAAAATATCAAGAACAATACCATAGCAATGGTTGAGAGCGCATAGATCACGAACTCTGGCTGCAGCGCAAGGGACCAAAGCTCCTGTACAGACTGTACCATCCGTTCTTCCGGTGCATTTACCACGATGGTGGTGGAACCAACGATGCAAAGTATGCACCCCACCCATCCGAATATATTGAGTCTTTCTTTTAGAAAGAAATGGGCCAACACTGCCGTCACCAAGATGCTAAGTGCACCCAGCGGCGTGACCAGTGTTGCGGGTGCGAACGCGTAGGCAGCGAAATTGGCCACTTCTCCCAACACCACTTTTTGACCCCAGTTCCAGACACACTCTCGTGTCAGCCTTTTCCTTCCATCTACGATGGTTTACGTCGTTTCGCAACTGCATTGTTGCAACGCATATTAGTCGGAGATACGTACTTGTCAGCATGCCCACCCACCAAAGTGGTTCTACGAGGTACGAGTATCCTCCACTGCCTGCACGTTCCACCCATGCTTTCCACGGTCAGCACTTCCATCTTCGGTTTCAAGCACCGTGCATCCTTCACGAACGTGCAGCGTTGTTGGCAAGCTTCGCCACGGACGTTTCGTGGAGGTGGGTGTGTCCCAGTGTTGCGTTCGAGCCGCTCTCGTCCGCACCTGCGCGCAGTCCCGTGGCTCCAGCCAGGCGCAGGCCTTTCTTCTTCACCACGAAGCTCGCTCCGATGAAGACGGAGCTGCTCACGGCGAGCAGCAAACCTTTCTCGTCGTCGCGCATCACGTCCTGTCTCGTCGCACGAGTTCACAACGCATGTCACAACCAAAGGGTCTCGGTCACCCACGTGTCGAACTCGTGTTTTTGCACGGGTTAACTCGGAGCGGTTCGTCCACCGGTTGTGACGCGGGTGTGAACCGGCGTGCAGCGCGTCGTTCGCCGCTGCGTGGCTTTCTTTTGCGCCTTCGGAGAAGGAGAGACGTTGTGTTGGCTCGTCGGCGGGAGGAGGGAGGTGTGGAGGTTGTTTCTTCGTCGAGGTGCGCCACTGCAGTGCCTGCACTGCGGTCTTGCACCGTCGCAGAGGTTCGATTCCGTCCAATGCACGAGCACTGGTCGACTGGAATGCAACCGACCGTCGCTCGTCGAATGCAACACGCGTCTTTCGTGCACGGCGATGCACGTCTCTCCCCGTGTCGTCGAATGTCCACCAGCCGAGCTGTCCGCGGTCCCATCGCCTTCGTCGGACGACGTCGTCGTGTTGGCCACGCCATAAACCCTAGACGAATTAACACAGATCGTCCGAGCGACCTCGGTCTGTTTCGGGACCGACCTCCGTTTCGCTTCCAATCCATTCGGGTTTAAAAGGGAACCGTCCGGGTTCAAACGGTGATTTGAACCCGGTGGAAACCGAAACGCGGCCTTTCACGAACGAGTCGACGCGATGGACGCGAGCGCACAGATGCATCCTGTCGCTTGCGCGAGCCACGTGGCCTTCAAGGTGCGCTTGGGAAGCTTGGAAGACGTGAAGAGGTGGAACAAAGGACGACGTCCGCCTTGGAAGCGAAGAAAAAGCGCGGCTGTGCGATGGCGAGGCACGCGACCGACGACGCCTTCGAAAACGTCGGAGGGAAGACGCGAGGAATGCCGACGAGGCTGACGCGAGTGCGACGGGAATGTGTGCGGACATGCGTTTCGAAACGACCGTCGAACATGGTGCGTGTCTGCCTGCAGGCGGCTGCGGTGGCTTACTACGTCCTCTGCGGATGGCTCGGGATGGGATTTGTGATCAACTTTGTGGTCTGCATCATTCTTCTGTCCATGGATTTCTGGGTGGTCAAGAACGTCACAGGAAGACTCCTGGTCGGATTGCGATGGTGGAACGAAATCAAAGATGACGGAACGAGCGAATGGCAGTTTGAATCGGCGGACATGAACGAGCGTGCCATCGACAAGAAGGAATCCACCTGGTTCTGGACCTGGCTCTTCGCGGCTCCAGCGGCATGGTCCTTCCTTGCTATCATTGCCTGCGTCAAGTTCAACTTCGATTACCTGCTGATCTCCATCATGGCCATCATGTTGGGATCAGCCAACGTCATGGGGTACTGGAAATGCAGCAAAGATGCCAAGGAGAAGATGTCCAGCATGGCCAATGATGTCATGAGCTCCAGTGTCAGGGCTGCAGTCGGCCGTTTTTTCAGTCGGAGCTGAACCAAAAAAATGTGAAATAAAGTCGTTGCAGCCCTCGCCTGCGAGCGGCCCGATCCCCATTGGCTGAAGAAAGCTCCAACCTATGTCCAACAGCGTTCATGCAAAGCTGCCACCTCCACCGTTCAAGGAGCGTGTTCTCGTCCACTCCAGCACCTCCTACTGTTTCTCGAGTAACGACGATGGATTTCCTTTCTTTCAACCTTGGTGCAACTTGCACCGACAAGATTTGAATCGTGCAACGTTCCTGTGCCATTGGATTGATTTTTTGCAAAGGGGCATCCACTGACACTTCTGCACACGCCAGCAGCGACGGTGGACCGCGAGCACGTTTGCTTCGGAGTCGCACGTATCGCACGATGTACGAGCTCATGGACACGCCGGAATGGCAGGCATTACAGGTGGAGAGAGAGAAGCTGTATGCGGAACAGCAGCGACAGCCCGAAAGAGATCCCATGGCACACTTGTCGGACCTGGAGCTTGCCTTGATGAAAGATCGGCTCGAGACGCATCAACGCGTGGAGAACGACGACGATTGCTGGCCAACGGAAGGTCCCATCAGCAGCGGTGCCGAGAAGTATTATTGTCAGGAAGTGTGCTCATTGGATTTTTTGGGAAGGAAGTCGAAGAACTGTTGGGAGGCTTGCGATTTGGTGGACAGAAGGCTGCTGGCTCCCACCCCAGGGTTCGAGGATTTCTACGAAGAAAAGGAGAAAGTAGATCGGTTGGATGCCATCAAGCATGCTGCACAGCGGACGAAGGAATACCTCGTTTCTCTCGCGTCAAAGTGGCGCACTGCACCAACTTCCTGACATCCGCCCATTCTTTGGATGCACTACATGCATGGTGCTTGCGCCGCTGGCTGCATGGGATCCATGGCAAGGACCCTTACTTCTGGCTTGCACTTTTTCTTCCATGATTACGCCTGGTGGGTTGCGAAGGTGGCTGGTGCTCGCAACGATGGCGACCCTATCCGAGCAAGTTACCTCGCGTACAAGCTATGCACCCGGTCTTCCTACCTGCAGCTCCATGCACATTCATGCCCATTGATTTCAGACCATGGTAAACCGTTCCTTGATTTATCCATCACATGCATGGTCCTCTTTCCTTCCTGGTTTCCAGTCCAAGAGCTCCATCCACCATCGTTGTGATGTGGAAGGCAGACACCACGCACTGCTGCACTCAAGAGGAGTTTCTTCTCCAAGAGGCAGCCAGTCTGTCCCCTCGTCCTCGAACCCGAACGGTCCCCCTTTCGAGCCTTCCAATCGATCGGAACGTCGATTCGGGTTCAAACCCGAACCTCTCCTCCGATCGATCCCCTTTCGACCGACCTCGCACGGTCCATGGACGGTCCACAGACGGTCCATTCACCGTCCACGAGCACGTTTCGGGATCGCGTGTCCATCGGTGGGTCCATTTCGCGTCGACGACGTCGACGAAGCTTCACGACGCGTGCGCGCTTGCTTCGGACGGTTTGCAGGAGCTGAAGGCGGCGTAGGAGGTGCGAAAGACCATGCCGGTGTCGCCTGCGTCTCCTGCGACGGGAAGCGGACGCGACCGCGCCTCTGCGTCGCGCTCCAAGACCGTCGGTGAACGGTTCCTGATTGGCGAAGAGATAGGGAAAGGCGCACACGGCATGGTGTACAAAGGCATCGATTTGCACAACGGAGACTTCGTGGCGGTCAAGCAGGTCTCGCTGGAAGGGATGAACCAGCAGGACCTCGCAAGCATCATGGTGGAAATCGACCTGTTGAAGAACTTGCGACACAAGAACATTGTCAAATACTTGGGATCCTACAAAACGAAAAACCATCTGTACATCTTCCTGGAGTACGCGGAAAACGGAGCGCTGGCGGGAATCATCAAGCCCAACAAATTTGGAGCCTTTCCAGAATCCCTCGTTGCCGTGTACATGAGCCAGGTGCTGGAAGGGCTGGCATATTTACACGAACAAGGTGTCATACACCGAGACGTGAAAGGGGCAAACATACTCATCACCAAAGAAGGGCTGGTGAAGCTGGCTGACTTTGGAGTGGCCACGAAACTCTCGGATGCGGAAGTCAGAGAGCAGTCGGTGGTGGGCACTCCTTACTGGATGGCTCCAGAAGTGATCGAAATGGCAGGCGTCAGCGCTGCATCCGACATATGGAGTGTGGGATGCACGGCTATTGAGTTGTTGACGTGCTCACCTCCGTACTACGACTTGCAGCCTCTCACGGCTCTGTTCAAAATTGTCAGAGACGAAGTACCCCCTCTACCTGAAGGGATTTCTCCAGTCTTGAAAGACTTTCTGCTGCTGTGCTTTAGAAAAGATCCGAAACTTCGCCCGTCAGCAAAGGAACTCCTGTCACATCCTTGGCTCCAGCACTCTAGACACAAGCTCAGGGCACGCACTATGCCCACTCCTGTGGATGAGAAGACCCCAAGGAGTGTAGCAAGAGTTGTGGAACGTGTCCTGGAAACGGATAGTGAAGATTCACCACCACAAGACAGTACAAAAGACGAAGTACTGGATGAAGTGCTTGTTGCTGATGGTGTTATGCACGTACATGTCAATGGCATCAGCGAAAAGCAGGTGTGGAAATCACAAGGCACAGCTGCAATGGTGTCCCAAGGTGTTGGGGTTGAGCCTAGGCAAAGTTTAGCTCAGGAGTACCACCATGCTGGCGTAAGTACCTCTCAAAAAGAGAGCGAGGTCAGCAGGAGAAGGTCAAGCTTTTCTCTTGAGGCTTGGCTGGACAAAATGAATGAAGAGAAGGACCTTGAGGTTTGGCGGCCGGATGGCGGGTATACTTCTACGCCCATGTTAGGCCATGATGGTACTGAAGTGTCCAGTAGAATGGAAGACGAGGGGCCTACGCTCGATGAAGATACCCCTACATCAGTAGAAATATCAAACAATATCTCTCATTTAAAACCTGACAAAAGAGATGGTGTCATAATTAGTAGCTGTCAGAAGCTGGTGCAGATTTTTCAAGCGAAGCCAGAGAGTAAATTCTTGCCAACTGTCAATCGTATGGTGGTTCCTATTGTGGACCTATTGCAAATCTCGAATGAACACGTCATTCTTTCTATTTTGGAGCTTCTGAATGTTGTTGGTGAAGACAACTCGAAGCTGCGGAAAAAATTGTGCATGTGCGGGATTCTCCCCAGACTGTGTCAATTTGCTACTGATAGGCAACATGAGAAAGTGAGGTACGAGGTTGCTAAATTCTGCGGGAGTATGTGCGCTCCAAATGCCCTTGGAGTGGAAGCTTTCTTGGCAGGCAATGGCATTCCTATCCTTGTTGAGTTGCTGAAGCAGAAACCTGACATCAAAAACCATGAGGCTGCACTTCTTGCTATCAAGGCCATAGAAAACATTTTTGATGTACGCATATCTCTTTCTATCCAAGAGCTTAGCCATCTACTAGCAAATTTGGGTTTGGTGAAGCAGCTGTTTTCCCTGCTGAGCTGTCTTGTGCAGAAGTGGCGACAACTAGAGGGGCTCGGGGCTCTGAAAGTTGAAGCAGGTCAGATGGCAACAGACTCAAAGCATCAGCCTGTGTCAGCTCAAAAAGCATCAGATAGCGTGTCTAAGTTCAAAACCACTAAGCCGAGCTCGCACCACAACCCTCGCAGAAGTTTGACCAGCATATTCTACCGGAAAGGAAAGACGCACTCAAAATCTGCAGTACCTTCTAGTGCAGGATTGGTAGAGATGCCGGCAGAGCCAGACATTCCGTTTGAGGTTCCAGAGATTTCTCCACAGCAATGTGTTGACATGATGGAGTCCGTTGCTCGACTGTTGCTGATATTTTCACACGGCGATGTTGCTGTAAAGCTTAACTTTTGTATGAAAGAGAATCTGGTCGTCTTGTTTGCAACGCTGGGATTTCAACCCAAAAGTGTATCCAATTTGATGATCAGGGCACTCAAGCACTTGTCATTGGAGGCATCAGCCTTAGATTTCCTTCAGGAAGAAGGTGCCATCCCCATTCTTGTGAAAGTTTTCATCAGCGAGGAAAGCAGTAAAGAAGTGAAGAAGGAAGCTTTGGCGACGCTGTATAATCTCTGCAAGGTGAGCAAGGCCAGGCAAGAAGAGGCAGCAATGTCTGGCGCCGTTCCATACTTGAAGCAGGTAGGTAGCTTGAACGATCAGATGAAACAGCTTGCAGTACCACTCCTCTGTGGAATGGTCCACGCGTCCAAGCAAACAAGGGCAAAGCTGCTGAAGCACAATGTTTTAGAACTCTACCTCCGCCTTCTCGAGGATCGACAGTGGAACATTGTTGCACTTGAGGCTGTAGCATCCTGGATGGCAGTTGAGCCAACAGTCGTTTTGCCTCGACTTTTGAAAAAGGAAACCGTCGATAGAATCGTAGGAGCGTTGAAAGCCTCCTCTGAAGCTGGTAGTGGTCCGTTTTTGCATACTCTCGAGTTACTGCTCAGGATGTTGCCCAGGTCCAGTAAATTTAACACGGCACTTGCGGTCTCGGAGCTACCCCAGTTCATCGTTTCCATGTTGGGATCGGAGGATGCCATCATCAAGTTGCACTTGCTGAGATTGCTGAGGCTCGTGTATCAGCACCACCCTGCTCCAAAAACCCTGATATACCAGTGCGGTTTGGAGGAAAGGTTGCAAGTGCTGGCGGGTGGTGGTGATCAGGAAGAACCTATCTTAGTTAGGCAGATGGCGCAAAACATTTTGGACTCTCTTAAAATAAACACGGTCTTGTGATGGCACATAGGTCAAGAGGATAGAAATCCGTTACAGGAGGCTGTCATTTGACAACCCGTTTGCAAAAAGATGCTTGGTTATCTTTGAACATGAAGCGTTTGCAATGAAGCGATGCTTGCTCCCATATCCCAAACGCAAAATCACTGCTGTGCCCAGTTCTGCATGGGCGTTCCCAGGTGGCTTGCGTAGGTGCTTCCAACATTTGCCCAGGTGTGTGAGTGTTGCAGCTGCAGCCCGTTCCCGTAGTCTGCGATTCCCAGACCAGCCTGCCAGGCGAGGGGGTCCATTCCCAATGCATGCGCGTGCTGTGTTGGAAGATATTGGATGCTTTGCTGTTGCATAGCAGCCATCTGGACCTGTGGCATTCCCCCGCCAGGCGACATCGCCGCTGCCGAGTATGCAACCGGCGGCTGCTGAATCGGAGCAGGATAGCCCGGTTGCACTGCTGCTGGCCATGCTGCTACCTTCCCACGTGCCCCATCGCCACGATTGGAGCGGAAAATTTCGATGTAGCGGCTGCCCAGCATGGACTTGTGCAAGGATGCCCGTGCCCTTTCGGCTTCTTCCGGAGAAACCATCTCCACATAGGCCTCGCCTTTTGGCCTATCTCCCTTCTTTGTCAGATGAATACCATTCGGCACTAGACTGAAACCCTTGAAGAACTGCTCGATGTCTCCCTCCACGGCCGAGTAAGGCAAACCGCGCAGCTTCAACCAGCACCCGTCACCCTCCATTGGAGCACCGTTGCCAACAATTTTGTCGTTCAGCGCACCGTTACCCCTCTGCATTGCCATCCTCAGGTCTTCCTTCGTAGCCCGGAAGACCTCGATGTATCGCGTACCCATCCTTTCTTTGTTGCGACCCAGTGCGGCATTGACGCTTTCTTCGGAGGCGAATTCCACGAATGCTTCCCCCGTGGGACGGCCATCGGCGTGCTTGGTAAGGTGCACGCCATTCGGCAGCACGTCCAGCCCGGACAGGAACGCGCGCACATCCGAATCCATCGCCACGTAAGGCAGTCCACGTAGACGGACCACCCCTCCTTGGGCACGCACCGGCGTGCCCACTGGCGAAGGCGCCGTGGGGACGTCCCCGCGCTCCACGTCGTGGGCGGTGAAGAGCTCGATGTAGCGTTTTCCCATCATCTGCCGATGTCTTTTGCTCAAGGCTTCCTGTGCTTCTGCTGCACTCGCAAACCGCACGTATGCGTCGCCCGTCACGCGTCCCGACGCGTTGGTGCAGATCCGCACGTGTTCCAGCTCGAAGCCTTCGAAGAACTGCACCACGTCTGCTTCGGTCGCCTGTTCGTGCATTGGTCATCCAATTGGCACGTCGATGGATCCACACGTCAGCTCGCATGCTTCTCCACGCACGTGGTCGTCGCGGTCGTTTCGTCTCCCTCGGCACGTGTCGGACCGACGGTCTTTCGCGGCTTGGGGATCGTTTTTCGACGCGTTCGATCTCCCTTTCCGTCGCCAAACACCGTCCTGCTCCACGTCCTTCCCACTCCATCGCCACGCACGCAGCAAAGCACGTCGAGCAGGTCCGTCCGACCACCTCTGCCTGCGCCGCCAGCTGGTCCACGCCGGTCTCTCCGCTCTTTTCGTCCTCCTTCGTCGTCTTCGTCGCGTCCGTGCCTTGCCAGCACCACGTACCGTGAACGGAAGGCCACGCAAACGCAGCGTCTTCCCAGAAGGCGCGCTCGGAGGCGCCATCGTCGAGACGATGCGATCGCGAAATGGCGCCATCGCCGAGCACGTCCTCGTCCCCAAGACGGCGGCCACGGGGATCGAGACCCCCCTACCAAAGCAGGGAGAGGTGCGGAGAGACAACGAAAGACTGGGGGGGCGACATGCCCGGGACGAAAGAGACCGCGATTCGGGAGGGAGGATCGTCGGAAGTTGCGAATATTCGCAAGTGAAGGGGATCGAGGCTCCCCTGCGAAAGCAGGGGGGGTGTTTCCCGACCCTAAAAGACAAGGGAGGTGAAATGCCCTGGACGAACGAACCCCAAATTCGGGGGAGGGAATCCCCCGATGATACGAATATTCACAATGAAAGGGGATCGAGCCACCCCTTTCAGACTTGAGGGGTCTTTTGAGAGGGAAGGAGGGCGGGGAGCAGGGATCCCTGGCAGAGGGGGTGGTCCGAGAGGCGAAACTGAGCGTGCAGACGTCTTTCGACGTGCGACAACTTGTTGTGAGAACGAGAGACGTAGCATGCATTAGCATCGAACGTGGCGACGTGGCCAGCCGCAGGCGCGTCTTTACTTGCACGGTTCCTGGTGCGTGGACGAAGGGACGGAATCTTCACGCGTGGACGCGCAGCTTGTCCAAGGCGGAGACGGCGTCCGCCACGGCGTCGCCACGTTCGTCCGTCCTGGTTCCTTCGTCACGTGTCGTGTCCGTCCCGTTCTCGTCGACGTGCTTGGACGGGACGATTTCCGGCAGAAGCAGCTTCAATCGAAAGGCGTCTGCGCCGTGCAGGTAGTATCGATGCAGCCGTTTGTCCCGTATGAATCCCAGCTTCTCGTACAGTCGCAACGCGCCGTCGTTGGTCACTTCGGCTTCCAAGGCCACTTCTTCGCATTTTTCTTGTCGCATCACTTGGATGGCGCTTCGCACGAGTCCCGTTCCCAATCCCAAATGTCGGTGTTTCTTCTGCACCACGAGCATGGCGATGTATCCTCGCTTGTAGATCCGATGGGCGTCCATCTTGCACACGATGACGCCCACTTCCTTCCCGTCCACGCACGCGAAGTAGCAGGCTTGCGGCCATTGTCCCACGAAGTACCGATAGGTGAAGATGGAGTATGGTTCCGAAAGCTCCTCTCGGATGAGATCCACCACGCGTTCCAAGTCGTCTTCTTCTCCGCGGAACGGTCGATACGTCACTCCGCCATCGTCCATCCTCTCGCCGACGTCCTTCGTCCTCTCCTCACTCTCCTCTCTCTCGATCTCTCACAACCTCTCTCCGTCTCACAACCTCTCTCTCCCTCTCTCTCGATCGCACCGTCTGTGATCTCCCCCTGCCCATATCTTCCTCTGTTTCTCTGTTACGTTTGTCGTATCTCTGTGATCTCTCCCAGAATCTCTTCGAGGGGGGTCGCGCCTCGTGGCCGTTCGCCCCTCCCGGGGTGTGTCTGCAGCGAAGGGGGTGTGTCTGCCCGCCCCCTTCCTCCTGGAAGCCGCGGCTGCAGCAAAGGGACGCCTGTTGAAACGAATGTTAATTCGTTCAAAGTTAACAGCTCTTCCTCCAAGACCGACAGCTCACCTTGTGGAATGTCGACGACATGACCAGCGACGAACAAACGTCGTGCAAGACCAAACTATTGGAT
>JBBULP010000470.1:0-22705 GCA_038048775.1 Picocystis salinarum | reverse complement strand
AGGGCGTCGTTGTTGTCGTCAGCGTCGGTCTTTCCGTCTCGAGTCAATGGGTCCCTCACCTTTGGCGCCTCCCCAGTGTTGCCTTGGATCAGGCTGTCCTTTTGGGAAAGGGCATTCTTTCCAACAACCACTTCGGTTTCGAAAGGGCGGGAACGGAACGGACGCATCGCAACGACGATGGCGCGAGGTGCAGCTTGGCGCGACGTGCCTTGCGCCATGGGCATCGACGAGGCAGGAAGAGGACCGGTGTTGGGTCCCATGGTGTACGCATGTGCGTACTGCCCCTTAGGATACCTGGAAACGCTCCGAAAGCAAGCCTACGCGGACTCCAAAACGTTGTCGGAGGAGGAACGGGAGGCCCTGTTCGAAGCCATGAAACAAGACGAGAACCTCGCGTGGAAAGTGGATGTCATCGGTGCCAAAGAGCTCTCCGGAAAGATGCTGAGGGCGGAAAAGTGCAACCTCAATACCATCTCTCACCAATCGGCCATGGAACTCGTGCAGAAAGCTTTGGACGAAGGATTTCACATCCAACAGCTGTACGTGGATACCGTGGGAGACCCCGAGCGATACAAGGACAAGCTGTCCGAAAGGTTTCCGGGCATACGAGTCACCGTCAAGCCCAAAGCAGATAGCCTGTTTCCCATCGTAAGTGCGGCAAGCATCGCCGCCAAGGTCACTCGGGACCACGCGCTGAAAAATTGGGCGTTTGAGGAATCTGCACAATTCGATCGAGAATTCGGATCCGGGTATCCGTCCGATCCTGCCACCAAACGGTGGCTGGCTGCTCACTGCCATCGTGTGTTTGGCTTTCCGAGTCTCATCCGATTCAGCTGGCAAACCTGCACGCGAATCCTGGATGACCAGGGGGTGCTGGTCACATGGGAGTGCGAGGAGGAAGAAGAAACTGGGCCAAAACAGAGCAAGCTCAGCTTCAGTACCGCAGATGGCGTGAAAGCAGCCAAGAATGCAGAAGGAGGCCACCAACAACGCCCACCATTTTTCAAGAGTCGCCGCATCGACCGCATCTCGGGTTCCTTTTGAACGGTCCCACTTGGAAGGTCCAGCTGTTTGAATAAATAATCCAGTGGGTGCGCATCTTGCGATCGCCTTTCCCTCCCCGAAATCAGAACGGTGCAGCTACCGATGCATTACGGCAGGACTGCATATAATGCCAGAACACGCCCATCTTGCTCAGTTTTGGGCATGGCGTTCCCCTGTTGTATCGAGTGTCGCGAACGGCTTCTCAAGGTGCATCCTGTCGTATCTTCTACCGGAGAGTCTTGCGCTGGACGCAGGCAATCGTCCTTTCATCGCATGGGTCTTGTACATCGACGGGCATTTCATGCTCAACAGCAGTAGGTGGTGATGCAGAACGTGGTACATGCGAAGAGGGCGAGTCCTGCCCACACCACGGCGGTGATCCAGGTACCGAAGTAGAGCGCTGGTGTCATGACCAGCACGAAAGGCAACCAGGTGCGCAAGAACCCATACCAACCTTCGTGCTTTCCGCGCACGAAGCACAGGATGGCGACGTTGACGGCGTTCCAATCGCTTCTTCCACGGTACTGGGCGAGGTTGAGCGTTTCGGCCACGAAATGGTGGCAGTTTTGCGCCACGAAGTCGTAGTTTTTCGCCGTGAACAGCAGTTCCGCTTCGTCCACGCATCGATCCCATTTCTCGCCGTCTTTGCAGACGTTCTTCACGCGCCTGGCGGGTGCGCCGAAGAGCAGCGGTCCTCTGGCGACGTGATACGGTCCAGCAAAATCCGTCGTCGTGCCATCGGCACGTGCCAATCCAGCGTGTCCCACGAACGGCAACACCCACGTGACGACAGGAATGGGACACCACACCACGGCAGCTTGCGTGGTCGCGAGCCGCTCCTCCTCCGCCATCTTCGCACCGTGGCGAGGCTACGTCCCAACGTCGCGACGTGACGTCCACCGGAACCTGCTCGCTTACACGTGTGGAGACGCCGCAGCAAGGACGTCGCGGTTGCGACGAGAACAAGCGCGACCACGCGAGACGGACCTCGCGTCTCGTGGCTTCGAAACCTGCACGCACGTGTGCGTTGCAGGTGCGATTCGAGGCGGTTTCGGACGGGTGGGATGGTTCTTCTTCGCAGAGATCGCGGTGCGACGCGTAGGAAGTCGTTTCGGACGTGTTGGTGCGTTGCTCTTCGCACGTGCGACGCTCGTTTCCTTTCGCACGACGCTGTGGTGTCCTTTCGTCGTCCGTCGCGTCCGTCGCGACCATGGGCATCGGATCGACGTCTTCCTTGTCGTGGGCAGTTCTCCATGCGCACGTGCGTTGATTTTCCATCGTCTTCTGTGGGAAAGCACGAAGCGACGTACGAAAGACGGGAAGCGAGACGTGGTGGATGCGTCCCATTCCCGTGGAACCGTCCTACGTGGTTGGTGCGTGTGTCCTTCCTTTCTCGCTCGTGCATCGTCTTCGTCCTTTGACAAGCCACCGACCGCCGCCTTCTTCCCTCCACATGGTTTCGACGTCCTTCCCACCACACGTCTGTTCCATCGGTTCCATCCCACCGTCTCGGTTCGTTCGTTCGTTCGTTCTCTCCCTCCTCGTCGACGTTCCCAACCGATCCACAGGAACCACACCCCACACCCATGGGAGTTTCTTCTCTTCGGGGAGGGAGGGGTCCGGAAACGGCCTCGCTCGAAACCTGGACATCCACCCCCCCACAGAGACCGAGAGAGAGGGAGAGGGAGAGGGAGAGGGTGAGAGGGAGTGAGAGGGAGAGTGAGATTGAGGGAGGGAGTGACTGAGTGAGAGGGAGGGAGAGGGATTGAGAGGGTGAGAGGGAGGGAGAGGGATTGAGGGAGAGGGAGAGGACGGACCGACGAGTGTGGCGGGAGAGCGCAGGTGTTGGCGACGCAGTTGGACGATGCCTTCGGGAGTCGAAGGATGGAAGGAGGAGGAGGAGGAGGCAGCCATGGTGGAAGGGGAAGGAACGAGGACGCAAACCACGGGATCAAGGACGAGGTTCGTGCCACTGTGGGGGGTGCACGGCCAAGAACCCATGTGCTACCTGCTGGAAGTGGATGCGTTCGTGTTCCTGCTGGATTGCGGATGGGACGATCGAACGGACGTGATGGACCTGAAAGAATTGGAAACACACGTCGAAAAGGTGGATGCCGTGCTCGTGTCCCACGCCGATACCAAACACCTGGGAGCGCTGCCTTACGCCGTGGGAAAACTAGGTCTCAATTGTCCGGTGTATGCCACGCTGCCAGTGCACAAAATGGGACAAATGGTGCTCTACGATCTCTACCTGTCCAAACGTGCCGAAGAAGAGTACGAAACCTTCAACCTCAACGACGTGGATCGAGCGTTCGGCATGTTCAACCCCATGAGGTACGCCCAACAAATCAACCTCACCGGAAAAGGGGAAGGTATCACCATCACGCCTTTCCCAGCCGGACACAGCGTCGGAGGAACCACCTGGAGGATCACCAAAGAAGCGGAAGATATACTCTATGCCGTAGATTACAACCACCGCAAAGAAAGGCACCTCAATGGGGCCGCACTGCACACGTTCAACCGCCCCGCCGTGCTGATCACCGATGCGTACAACGGACTCACCGAACAAACCTCCAGGAAGCTGCGGGATCGCACCCTGGTTGCTGGCGTGATGCAAACGCTGCGTTCGGGTGGGAATGTCCTCATACCAGTGGACACAGCGACCCGAGTGCTGGAGCTGTTGCTGGTCCTGGACTCGCATTGGGAACACCAGAAGATCGGACTGTACTCCTTGGTCCTTCTCAACAACGTGGCGTACAACGTGGTGGAGTTTGCTAAGAGCATGCTGGAGTTCATGAACAGTGACATTTCCAAGTCCTTCGAACATACCAGGGACAACGTCTTTGACTGCAAGAACGTGCACCTTTGTCACAGCTTGGAGGAACTGGAAGAGCTGCCAGACCAACCAAAGGTTGTCCTGGCTTCTATGGCTTCCCTGGAAGCAGGTTTGGGGAGGAACCTGCTGGTGGATTGGGCTTCCAATCCAGACAATCTGATCCTCTTTGTTGAACGAGCACAGGCCGGCACGCTTTCATCCTTTATCCAAACCTACATGGACTCGGACGAGACAGAGGATTTGCAGATGAGGATCAAGATGGGTCACCGGGAAGCCTTGGACGAGGTGGAGCTTGTGGAGTTCCAGGAGGCCGAAGAGGCCAGGAAAGAGGAAGAGCTGCTTGCAGATGCAGTTTACGGAGAGGCGGGCCTCGACATCATGGACATAGAAGAGGGCAATGAGAAGGCGGGGGGCATCCAGGAAAAAGCTCGGGCAGTGGGGCAAGTGTTGATCGAAGGATTCGAGACGCCGGATGGGGCGGTTGCACCCTTGTTCCCCTTTCCCGAAGAAGATGTGGAGCGCGATGAATACGGCGAGATATTGGATCCAGCGGAGTTCGCTGGGGACGAGGATCCATCTCCTACGTCCGCTCCAGAAGGTCCGGAAGGTGAATTGGACGGGGAGGATGCCACTATGCTGGAAGAGTCTCCTACGAAGGTGGTGGTCGAGGAGATGGACATTATCGTTCGTGCTTCTCTTCAGTACATTGATTTTGAGGGAAGGTCCGACGAGCGTTCGATCAAGAACATCGTCACCCAAGTCCAGCCTCGGCAGTTGATACTGGTCCATGGCAGCCCGGAGGCGACCCAGGGTTTGAAGAGCCACTTCGAGACGGTGCTGAAGAGCGTGCATGCTCCTCAACCTTTGGAGCCTGTCACCATCGACAGCGTTTCTGCATCGTACCGTTTGCGTCTGACGGAGGATTTCATGCGCATGGTTCGTTTCAGCCGCGTGGCGGGCAATTACCAGGTGGCGTGGGTGGATGGCGAGTTGAAGGAAGAGGAAGGTGGTTCTGGGTTGGCCTTGGTCCCCAGCCAGGGTGCACTCCAAGCGGTGCAGAAGGCGGTGTTTGTGGGCGAGACTCGCCTGGCGGAGCTCAAGGAGATCATCCAATCCACGTTGAACTTGTCCGTGCACTTCATCCCGGGCGGATTGGTGTGTGGCGATCGTGTGGTGGTCCGCAAGCAAGGTGCTCGTCTGTCGTTCCACGGGGCCCTCAGCCAGGACTACTACCGTGTCCGAGACGTGGTGTACGCCCAATACCACATCTGTTGAACCCGACACCGTCCAACCCACGACACGAAACCGTGGACGAGGACGTGGCGGCGGGATGGGACGTGCACCTGCACGTGCGCGTGGGAAGCGAAGCGGAGGACGTGGAGGCGCACAGGATTTCTTGCGACGTGCCGAAGCAGCCCTGGCGGTGGACGACTACGCCGCAGCCGTCGAGGCGCTCTCCCGAGGGATGGAAACGCATCCGAAGTCGACCGAGGTGCGTGCGTCGTGAACGACGCTTCGTTGCACGTGCGTGGATGCGGATGGAACTGACCGAACAACTGCGCTCCTGCACAACGAAACGCAGATCGCAGATGCACTGGGCTCGCTCCTCGCCGAAATGGGCGAGAACGAAAAAGCCACGGAAGTGTTTCGAAAAGCCGTGCAACTGTCACCCGACCATGGATTCGAAAAATACCTCTACCTGGGACAAATGCTCGTAGGAAACGAATCCTTGGAATGCATGAGGAAAGGGATCGACGTGCTCGAAAGAGAACTGCTGATGGTCGACGGACCACGGCAGGAAGAACTCCAAACGGAGCTGTGCAGAGCGGTGTGTGCGCTCGCTGAATCCACCCTAAATCAAGCGGAAGAACCCGCCGCCGTCCAAGAAGAGGTGATGCAGCTGCTTGAGAAAGCAGCCTCCCTGGACGAAACGTGTCCAGAACCGTTGCAAGTGATGGCCAGCCTCTACATCGAAGTGGACAAACCAAACGAAGCTAGGGACTGCCTCAAAAAGTCCATGTCCCTGTGGTTTTCGTTCGAACAAAAAGATGAAACCCAGAACGAAGGCAAGCATGCACATGAGGATCCAGGCGAGGAAATGCCTCCCTATGAGTTCCGTTTTGAGACAGCAAAGCTGTTATTAGAGCTAGGAGAATTCGAAACTGCAGGGGAGGTGCTAGAGGGGCTTCTGGAAGAAGCGGATTCATCGCTGGATGTGTGGTACCTGCTTGCAATATCACAACATAGTTTAGGGGATCACGAAGATGCAAGGGAGAGTGTCCAGGCTGCCGCAAAGCTGATGAAGGGAATGACACCGGAGGACGACTACGTGCTGATGTTTGCAGAACTGCACGAGAGTATCAAACTGGCAATCGCACAAGAAAGCAAAGGAGGAGAGAACCAGTAACCTGTGCACGAGGGAATAAAATTTTTTGTCCTTTCTTTTATTTCAGCTCCAGTCTCCATCTATTGGGAGCGGCTTGCTTTGGCTGGAGAGGCACGCAAGAACCACTGCGGCAGGTTGAATCGTAGGTTCAACACTGGACGTACATCTGGGAGCGGCGAGAGCGACTCGATCAGTGGTAGCAGTACAGCTAACAGCTGAGAATCCTCCTTCATCCCGTCGAAGGGCATGATGGGCACGCCATTGGTCGGTTGCAAGGAGAAAGAGTATGGGTTGTCGTCCACCAGGATCGTCCTTCCCAAGTTTCTCCCCAATCTAGATAAATCTTTCACGCTAGTTCCACCATTCCTATTTACAGTAGTTTCTCTGTACAACCTGAATTCAATGTTCCCCTTTGGATCCAGGGCATTCATGAGTGGCCTTGCATACCCCTCTCTTGCAGAGGTGTACAGGACAAGTTCCGCAAACTCGCTAGCTCTTTCTAAGAACTCTTGAAGCCCGGGTCTTTGAAACACCACAATTGTCTGTACGCTGGATCCCGATGTTTTGTTTCTCATCTTGAGCCCTCCGTCGCATTTCATGCGGAAGCTCTTCGCCTTCCCTTCCCTCTGCAATTCCTTGAGTGGTTCGGGGACGCCATCCGCAGCATACGCGCAGACCAGCGTTTGGTCGAGGTCCAAGCAGACCTGCGAAGCGAATTCGTCCGCGTCCCGTGCGATTCGTGCATCCGTCAGTACGTTCCACGTGCTGGTTCCGAATCTTCCACGGCTCGTGCGAGACAACCCAGGTTGCAGGTTCGATTTCTCACCGTGAGTTTCCCTCTGTTTTCAGGCGCGGGAGGCGGCAGGAGCGTCGCGGTCTCTTCTCTCGGATCGACGTCGATCTTTTCGACGCCATTCGATGCAACCACGGCAGCTCTTGCGCTCCTTGCGATCCACGTGCGTGCGGCAAGGGTGGCGAGCAGGCAGGCCAAGGCACGCAAGGCCGTGTAAGCTCGCAGCAGCAGTTCTTCCTGGACCTTCCAGGCCAGGTGCTGCATCATCTGCATGGCCGTGGTTGTCCTCTTGCGCGGTTTCGTGGCGCGTGCAGCGAGCATGGCGTCTCGTCGCACGCCAACTGGCCGCGTCCACACGTTTCCACACCACGTTGGATTCGTGGCATCCAAGTCAGCATCCACCTGGGGTCCGACCTGGGACCTCGTGCCGCCGAGGATGGTGCGAGACCACCACTGGAATTCTTCCGACGAGGGAGGACGTTCCTCGACGGGTCGTGGAAGGATCCACGGAATGGATAGGAGAAGGATATTCGTGGACGGGGTCCCTCGGTGGGATCACGTGATGCCTCCGTCCCCTTGGCCCGCAGGACCCGTTCCCGAATCTCGATGTCTTTCGCAAAGATCGCGATGGAACGAAGGCGTGCATCGAGATCTCGATGCCATCCGACCCGATCCTACTGGTACTCCGGTGTCACCCTTGCATGACACTGCTGAGTCGGGTGATGCGTCCGACTCACCTGGGTCTGTTCGCTGGTGATCCGATCCGAGGGATCTGATGGGCTCTGCCCGCCCAGGTTCGAATCCTGGTGACTGCGAGACGACACCGTGGGGTCCCTTGCACTCGTCCCACGAGACCAAGGAAAGACCCTGCACGTGCAGCAGTCATGTCCGAGCGGTTAAGGAGTCAGACTCGAACGTCACGAGTCTCCGTCGAAACGTAGACGGATGGACACGGATCCAAGCGACAGGCGCTTTCGCTTTTGCCATTCGCACACGGCGTTGGTCGACACGAGAAGAGGGAGGAACCGACCTACACGCCACGAGTGCGGAGAATGGGCGCGTAGGAAGCCACGTGCGATGGGTGACGAGAAACGGTGGGATGCTCTCGACCTGCATGCATCCGGCAATTTACATTGAAAGAGAAGCAGGAAATGGCAACTCGACGCCGAGTTGATTCCTGCGTCCACACGGAGTCCGAAAACGTCCTTATTCCACAGAGGTGCGATCGCGGTTGCACGTGCACCACACCTCGTCGGCAGCCTCACTCGAAAGCCCATTGGTTTTCCCTTCGCACTTCCTCTTCTTCTTCGGGTGTGAAATCGTTCTTGATGTTAAACGTCTTCCGGATCTCTTCTGGACTCTTCCCTTTGATCATGTTGGCCACGGTCATGCACGTCAAATCCAGCAAGCCTTTGATGTTGAGGTAATTGGCTGCCAAGATGAGGTCGAAGAGCGTCCCTTGATCTACTTGCACGAACGCCGTGTCCCAGGCTTTGACGGCTTCGTTGTCTGGAGCCGTTTTGTCTTCTTGCGCTTTCTTCGCGTTCACGTGGTACGTGCAGTACTCGATCACTTTCGAGAGGATCTTGCTGGATACGTTGGGCAGCGGAATTTGCTCTTCGATTCCGGTGTCTGTTCCGTCCGTTCGCGCCACGTTAGCCCACCTCTCCTGGTGGTGGTGTACGACGTCGACGCTTCGTCCACGGGGTCTCCGTTCCGTCGCGTTTCCACCGCATCTTTTCCTCCCATTCGTTCGTCTGGCCAGTCGGCACGTACGCACCTTCGATCATGTTTTTGATGGTGACGGATTCGAACGCCACGTCTTCATCGACCTGTTCGTTCTCTCTCGTCAGCCGTGCTTCTTCTTCTCCTTCTCCCACGTTCGTTTCCGTTCCTCTCGCGCGATCCGCGGCCATGCGTCTTCCTCCGTTCCACGTCCACGTCCTCCCCCGTCCCACGCACCTCGAACAGCTCGTGATCGGAGGACAGCAGCTTCACTTTCTCGACTTCCATGGCGACGTGTCGTGCCGACGTGGGTCCGACGCGACGTCCACCGATCGTCGATCGACGGTGGAGCTGCGGGTCGATCGGAGGAACCTGCCTTTGGAAAGGAAGGATCGTGGACGTTTCGTCCAATCGATCGTTCTTTCCACCGAAGAGAGGGAAACGACACCGGACGGTTGGGAAGGACGAGAAGACGAGAAGAGAGAAGGCAGAACCAACCATGGCGCGGTGGCTTCCTTGCGATGTACGTGCGTGGCCGTCGATGGAGAGGAAAGGACAGTGCAATGCACGAGGTGTGCAAGGCATGGGTCTACGGATGGAAGCATGCCTTGCGTGGACGGACCCTCGACCTTCCACCAACGTCCCATGTGGATGCAAAGAAGACAGTAATGCGTTCCAAACGACACGAGGCGTCCATGGACGTGAATGGTGTGGCGTGTTCGATCGTTTCCTTCCGTTCCGCATCGACACATGGAATGCCGTTCCGGCGACTTTCGCGACGCACGCGACCACTTGTTTCCATCGGATCCCAACGCTCGGCCAACGCTTCCATTGGTCGATGCCGTGCAATCGAAGGGCAGAATGGAAGGCGAGCGCTTGGCTTTTGTTCCCACCGCACCGCCCTTCCGCATGTGTTGCACGTGCATGCATGCATGGCTTGCAACCATCCATGGGATGGATGCAACTGCGATCCACACCTGCATCGTTTCGTGTTTTGGATCGAATTTACTGGGCGATTCCTCCTCGCTTCCATTCCTCCACGACACCGGTTCCTCTCCTCCGTTTGCAGGGGAAGCGAGGCTGATGAAAAACCCGGGCCCTTCGTGGGTGGAACGGGTCGCAATGGACCGTGCAGCGACGAGGAGCAGGAGCCGGTTCGGACGAGGAAGGTCTCGCGCATTGCGCCGACACCGACGATGGTGCGCGAAACAGCACTGGTGGTGGCGGCGAGGGATGGAGACGTCGAGCAAGTGAAGGAGCTGCTGGAAGGAAGACGAGGAAAGGGTGGTGAAGGAGAAGAAGAACGAGGAGAACTCGACATCGCCATGGCAGGAGCCTGCTGCAACGGACACGCGCACGTGCTTCGACACCTGCGAGAAGCAGGTGCGGATCTGGAGTTCACCGACGATACCGAGTTCACGCCGCTGCTGTGGGCCGTGGAACACAGCCATGTGGAATGCGTGCGAGAAATGCTGCGGATGGGAGCCAATCCGAACGCCAAAAGCTACAGCAAAGGGACGCCCCTCATCCTCGCCTGCGAACTGCGAAAGACAGACGAAGATATGGCCATCGTACAAGCACTGCTCGATGCCGATGCAGATCTCGACCACGTGGATGGACAAGCAGCCACCGCAACCATGTGGTCGATCACGCAAGGTAGCCTGCCGCTGCTGCGCAAACTGCTCCAAGCCAAGCCGAACTTGGACTTGGTGGACAGCGACGGACAGACTGCACTGGTGCTGGCGGTCCAATCTAGTAGCCAAGACAACGAGGAGATGGTCAAGGCTTTGGTGGACGCAGGAGCCAGCGTAAACGTGCAAGACAGGCAAGGAAACACGGCCCTTATGCTCGCGGTGGACCGGAGCAACGTATCCATGGTGTCCGTCCTCCTGGGAGCAGACGGCGTGGACGTCCATCTGAAGAACGAGGACGGCGAAACAGCGCTAGACATTGCACAGGAGAAAGTGGAAGATGGGGAAGATCACAAGTCTGCTGAAAAAATCCTGGACGCGCTTCGTGACCATGCGGAGAACCATCCACCCCCAGCAAAAAAGGTCAAGGCCTGAAGGCCGTTTGTCACAACAAATAAATGGAATCCAACTAACCTCCGAGGACAAGGGTGAGATCCGCGTCACATGCGAGTTGGTCTCCCACGTATGCCTCCCCATGCATCTTGGCAATTCCGAACCGTTTGTTCAGCTTGGTGAGTTCTACCTTCATGATGAGGGTGTCTCCTGGCACCACTGGCCTCCTGAACCTACATTTCTCCACGCCACCGAAAAAAAAGTTGTCCCTTGCACCCTCTCCGCCCGTCTCCGGATCCAAGAACACAATTCCACCCACCTGCGCCATCGCTTCGATCTGCAGGACTCCTGGCATGATGGGCCGACCAGGGAAATGTCCGTTGAAGAAATGGTCGTTTATTGTGACGTTTTTCATTCCGACGGCGTACTGTCCCGGCACGTATTCCAGCACACGATCCACGAGCAGGAAAGGGAACCTGTGCGGCAGCAGTTCCATGATCTTGTCGATGCCCAACACCGTCGGCGCGGCCTTGAACGCTACAGGTTTCCCACCAAGGACGAACGTCCATTCCCAGACGCGTCAGCACGAATCGTCGACCGATCCCACGCACTTTCGTCGATCGTTCGAAGCCACGGACGCACACTTTTCGATGGGTACACCTTCTCCATCCGCTTCGGTGGCCGAGACCACGCGCTTGAGGTAGCGGCGTGCGCTGCCCGTTCCGTTCCAAGACCGGTTCGGTGTTCGCACCGCCTTGGCTGTCTTGCGGACTTGCGCATGGGTGGACGGGAGTCGCGTTGCACACGTCCACATCCTCGCCATGTACGCTGCGATGCTCAATTGACGCGTCTTTCGGACACAAGCGGCGCCAGCGACGAACAAAACCTCGCGATGGACGGTGCGATGATGGTTGCCGTCCACGAAACCCCCCTCCTTGCCTCCCTGGATCGATACCTCTGGACCCATCCATCGCGACCTCGAATATTCGCAAGGGGGAAAGACACATTCCTCCGATGTTCGGATCGAAAAGGTATCGATGGAAGCTTGCCAACCGATACCTTTTCGACCGGCATCGCATTCTTGGACGTGCCATCGAGACGTAAGAAGAGAGATACCGATGGGCGTCGGTGGGCCGAGGCGCACGGGAGGAGGAGCGATGGACGAGCGCGGACATGCGCCGCACGAGCGCACACCGAAGGCGAACGAGCCCGAAGTGACGCGGAGGAAGGAGTTCGGCATGGAGTGGATGAGCCTTCCGATGGCCAGGGAGAGCAGCACGCGACGCGAAGGAAGAGAAGAGCGCCAACCAAGCCAGAAAGGGGGAGGGATACCGAGCGTTGGACTCAGGATTCGCGACGAGGATGGAAACATGCAGCTCCCACAAGCGAAAGCAGGCGCTTCGAATTACGCCGTCGGTGACGGAGGTGCCAGTTGGAGGCGCAAAACGCAGAAAGGAGGCGGCGGAAGCGGATCCATGGCTCCGTTGTCCCACCTGGAAGCTTCACGAGCCCGGAAAAAACAATCGTCCGCATTCGGCAAGCCAAGGGAGTACTTGGAAGACGCCAGGAGCGAACGCAGCGTTTTCCTCCAGGATAGGAAAAAGCCCAATGCACAAGGCTCTGTCAGTTGGAAGCCCAGACCACCCAACGAAGACACAAGAGCAACGACCTGCCCTGCATCCAACAGAGATGAGAGGCAAGTTCTCGATGCCACAGGAGACAAGATAGTGGAATCCTCAAATTTGAAGCACGATTCCAAACAGCCTGCACATGTTCCGCTGAGGGAGGAGGTGCGACGAGGACAGCTCTTGGAAGGAGGCACTCAAAATCAAAACGCTGCAGCCATGCTCCGAGCGAAACTTCTTGGTGGAGCCAGCAAGGGACCGAAGCACAGTACGACATCCGAAGATGTATACCTTCCCATGGTTGATGCAAAAGGAAGGGCGGTGCGAGGTGCGTTCGGGAGACCATCTCATACTGCTGGGGAAGAGGGAGACAAAGGCAAACGAGCACAGATAGACAGGTACGATGCAAGCTCAGGAGAAAAGACCAGGTATTTCGCCGATGACGACCGAGCCACCTTAAAGGATCTGGTACGAGAAGAGCGTTTTGGTGGGCAAGACTACGACAGAAACTATGCACGCAATTTGGCGTTGAAAGGGCGGCACAGAAGTACCCCCCATGATGTCGAAGACGAATACGAGCACGACAAAGGACTGGAAATGTACGAGGAAAGAGGGACAAAGCGTCACCGGGGCGGTCAGCAAGGATACCAGCGGCAAAGGCAAATCAACGATTTCAAGAGATTGACAGCAGTGCAAGATAGGTGCTCCTTCTGTTTTGACAATCCCAAGAAAAACCGAGCATCGATCATGGCAATCGGCCAGCTCACGTATCTGAAGCTACCAGAGTCAGGTCAACTCACCCCAGGCCACTGCCAGGTGATTCCTATGGTACATTGCGGTTCATTGCGGGAGGTGGATGATGCAGTGGCTACAGAAATCCGCAACTTTCAAAAGTGCCTGATCCAGATGTTTGCGCACGAAGGAAAACGCGTCATTTTCATGGAGACAGCACTTGACTTAGAAAGACAATCTCGCCATGCCGTGCTGGAATGCATTCCTGTGGGAGAAGAGGTATACATGGATGCACCTCTCCTCTTCAAAAGAGAAATCGACGAGTCAGAGAGTGAGTGGAGCCAGCATAACGCGAAGAAGTTGATTGAAACGAAAACAAGAGGTTTGCGAGGTTCAATCCCTCCTGACTTCCCATATTTCAACGTGGAGTTTGGTCTAGCAGGAGGTTACGTACACGTGATTGATGACGAGCGCCGATTCAATCGCAATTTAGGAAGAGATGTGATGGTCAGCTTGCTGTGTTTACCACAGGAGAGAATGCACCAGAAGCCCAGGCGAGAGACAGCTGCCACTTTGATGCAGCAGGCATCAGATTTTTTGAAGAAATGGGAACCCTTCGATTGGACCAAGCAGTTGGACTGATGCTGTTTGGCCACTTGACCACTGTCCTGGCCTCTTTGTGAATAAACGATCGCGGGCATTTCATCGCTCTGCCTTTGATGTAGCCTCTTCGCGTCCCTTCACTCCATGGCAGAGCTCTCCTCTTCCCGATCACCTGGACCATACTTCTCAACTTGTGAGAAGGGTGTCTGCTTTTCCTGCGACCACGAAAGGTCCCTTGTCTCCATCCTCTTCTTTCCATTGTCCCGGAATTGTTGGGGTCGCGCCAAAGACAGGGTCGCAGCTGTGCATGTCGACGACAACTGCTGTGACCTAGGTGATGACTGCAAGTGAAAGCTTGCAGGTGCAAGAGGGAGCAGCAGAAGAGACCCACGTTCTGATCGGAAGACGTGATGGAAATGATGTGAAGCCCAGCATTAGTTTGTGGCTCAAAGGAGTGCTCGTCGCCTCGCAGGTGGTGACGAGTGCATTATTGGCGACCCTCGTGCACGCATCCAAGGTCAAGAAGGACGGCAGAGATGTGTATCCTTACAATGCAGGTCAAGTGGTCCTCGCTTCTGAAGTGGCCAAGTTCCTGTTCTGCATGGCGGGGATTCTGTACTACGGCAAAGGCGTGAGTTCCTATTCCACAGAGCATATCTGGAATTGGGCATGGATGAAACACAATGCGAAATATGCGGTGCCTGCACTGGTGTATGCAGTGGAGAACAACATCAAATTTCAGGTACTCAAACAGCTGAAAAACTCCGTGACACTTGCAGTCCTCGGGCACCTGGAAATTCCTGTGGTGGCCCTGCTCACGGTGGTCATCCTGCGCAGAAGGCTGTCCCGGTTCCAGTGGGTAGGCATCATTCTTTTGATGGATGGAGTGATAGGAACACAGTTGGCTATGTGCGAGCATAAAACATACGCCAATTGTGAATTGCTGGACAGCTTGCCTTTCGGGGCCATATGCTGGGCTGTGGTCGCTGCGACCTTTGCAGCTCTGGCAGGAGTGGCCACAGAATACCTATTTAAAACAGAGTACAACGAGTCCATCCTCCTTCAAAACGCAAAACTGTACTGCTTTGGCATGATTTTCAATGTTTTTGCCATGCTTAGCGAAAGCAGACAAACACAAGGGGGTGTCAAGACTCTTGGAATTTTGGAGCCAAAGGTGCTGATTATTGTGATTACAATGGCAGCAATGGGGTTGTCCATTTCAGGAGTAGTGAAGCACTTGAGCAATTTGGCTAAGGTATTCACAAGTGCAGCCGTGATGTTTGCAACAGCAATTGCTTCAAGCCTCATAGAGAGCTTCAAAATCACCACCCCCTTCGTTCTTGCTGCTGTGGTGGTGGCGTGCGCAGTGTACCTGTACTTCCAGAAGGAAGGTGCAAAAAAAAAAACAAGTCATAGTGTGGAAATGGGGCCTTGAAGCGACGATAGCACCAGCTTGGCTACACTGGCCTTCCTATCAGGATTGCTCCCCTTGGGAATGCATTGCAGCTCAGATGAGCTGGCTCTCTTGCTGTGGAAAGCATAGCTGCAGCAATCTTCCCCACTTGAAGTAGCCTCTTTCAAGGCCGAGACAACTCGTGCACAGTCAACTAAAGCAAGCTTGGACAAGGTATTGATACATTGCGTTTGAACCTGAAGAGAATAGGGCAAGGTACCGTACTGCAGCAGATCGATGACCATCTTCCCCAAGTTCTCTGGTATAAGGACTTTGGAGGCAGAGGTTCCAGTGGCAATGGCATCCACCATCGAGAGAACAAGAGTTTGTATCTTCTCCATGTGAATTGCAGAAACAGGATCATGCTTCCGCTGTCGCACTGCCAGGTAGTCAGCATGTGAAAGTCCAGAAGATTCTATACGTCCACCACTGTCCATGAGGCGGAGACAGGCAGGCCACGCATCTTGAATCCAACGCCTTGCCAAAAATGTTCCTCGTGATAGCAACACCATTTCTAGAAGAACACGCAGTGAACCTTCGATGCTCGGACCTTGACCCTCATTCAAAGACTGCACCAAATCAGGCCAAAGTTGGGCCAAGCATGGTAGCAGCTTTCGCTTGGGCATGTCCAAATCCTTTGTATGGTCACTGGTGAGACGTTCTGCCAAATTCTCAATGCAGTCAATGGCTTGATCGTAAAAGTTGGCTGCGCGTAATGTCTCTACGGCGCAGTCCATGGATAGAACCTTTGCCGACAGACTTGTCGAGGCAAAGAGGGGTCCTACCGTCTCGACAGCAATGTCTACGATGGTTGCGATATTCTCAAGTCTCTTTCTCCACTTGGCCAGCAAATTTTGGCAAGCTTCCAAACCGCTGTCCGTAGAGTCCCCTGACTCGCTTTTCTTTGATTCGTGGTATTTGTTGAAAAACTCTTCTGCACTTTCACTAGTGCTGTCAGCAAGATCAAGCGATGTTGGGGATTGGGCTGGAGCATTGTTCTCCTCGTTGGCTGGTACCAGCACATCTTCACTCTCAAGTTTGATGCACTCTTGCACCCTTCTACCTTCCTGCACTGTTGCTTTCATTGCCTCCAATAGTGCAGCCAGTGCATGGTTAGAAATGCCTTTGCTACCTTGCCTGGCCGTGGGCGTCAGAATCAACGAGGCAAGCCGGACAGGCTCTGCAACCAGTGGGAACATCATGGAAGTATCGTCTTGTGAGCGCAAAACAACAGTCAAGAGTTTGCATGAGTGGGGATAGGCACTTGGCTCTCGAAGTTGCTTGCATAACTCGTCAACAATATAGTCTGCATTCTTGGACAGCATTTCTGAAGGGTTTTTGTACCCACAGTGCCTGCAGACAGCAAGGATCGAAACCATAGCAGAGTCTGCAACCAATCCTGAAGCATCGGCTACCCGCTCCACCAGTGGACAAATGGCTGCAGGCAAGAGACGAGCATCGTGGTCAGCAAAGTACGGGCCGAGGCAACCTGCAAATATACCAACTCCCTCTAAGAGAGGACTCAACATGATGCAATTATCAGCAGCTTCTCGGAAGTCGATTCCCCTGGCTTCGTCCGATGCGGTTGGGAGGTTCAGGAGCTCCGGTTGTGCATAGAGCTCCATGATTTGCGTGATCTGGGAGACGAGTACATCAGTCGTTGCTGGCATCCAGTCTGGAGGTGCAGAACGACCATGGCCCTTCTTTGTACTCCATTCTGCAGAAGCGCCATACAGGAGTTCATTGATCAACAAGAACCAGGAAGCAGCATCTCGTTGCCAACCAGGAGCTCGAGCCCCTAAGATAAAAACAACTTTCCTCCTCGCACAGCCCAGCAAACCAGCTAGTTCGGAACCATGACGGTCGATGGCTGCAGCAGCACGCCCAAGCAGTCTCACTGCTGTTGCTGCATAGTTGTACAGAGATACGTTGGATAAGTAAGTCATGCCTTGCGCGAACCTTGGAAGAGGTTGCTGATGAGCCTCAAAGAGTGATATTCCTGACACATGGCCAAAGGATGTCCCTAACAGCTGCAAACGTGAGGCGCTTTCGTTGTGCCCAGCTTGCCAAGATGTTCCTAGTGCAGCTCTAAGATTTCCTTCGAGGCAGAAGCAGCCACTAAGTAGGTCTAGCATTTGTGATCGTGTGTCTTCGGATGGGAGAAAAGTGGAGATCAATGGCTCTGGCCCAAGTGCCTCCATGCAGCTAGAAATTAGCTTCAAAGTTTCCTCCAGGCACGAAGGTTCCGGGTCTCCTGCTGGTGGTAGATCTGTCAGCGCCTTCTGCAACATCAAAGTGACGATTTTGTCTGTGGCAAGACAAGGATTGCTGTGGAACATAGTGGCTCTTAGAGTTTTTTGTGCATGCCTTGCAACTGTGTCAGATGGGTCCTGACATAGTACAAGCAGGCATCTGACAAAGACTTCCCTACAGGTGGAGAATGTTATCGTGCACTCACAAAGTACCGTGGTAGCAAGCTTAATCAGAGCACCCCTTACAGACGCCTGGGCATGACGTAAGAGCACAGGGACTGTTTGCTTTGCCATATCACCAATTTTTTGAGAAGTTCTACTCGACCATTGCCGGTCTCTCACACAGCGTAGGGAAGTGCTCTCACTGTTCTCGTTCATGTCACATGCTTCTAAATCTGTGCCCCCTCCTGCACTCTTTTGAGTTCCCTGCCGACCCAATTTAGCTATTTCATTCAGCTGCTGGACAACATCGACAGCTGTTTCTGCATCTCGTTGGATCGTTGAATCCTCTAGAGCGGATCGACAGCGAGCATCAGCAAGCACTACTTGTAGGAGAGTATTCAATGCAGAAATTGCTTCCACAACTGCTCGCCCCCCTGCAGATGCTGTGGTAGGTCCCATTGAACCAGCCCTTTGAAGGCTGAGAAACAGCCCACTAGCTGTTCCAGGTACGAAGAAAGCGATCGCGTCCGGATCGTCAACGAATTCCAGCCATTCCTGGAGTGTGGCCCAAGCAATTTGTAGGACAAATTTACTTCCGTTACTTCCGGCATGGATCTCTGACTTTGCATAAGACACGGGAATGGATAACAGATGCCCCAAGGCCGGTGCGTTTGCTGGTTCACACAAGTATGCATGAAGGTCCTGGCTCCGAGGGGAATTCTTGATGTGCAGAATGAGAGCGGAAAGGCAACGCAGTCCAAGAGTCCTCACAACCTCTGAGTCGCTCTTTTGACACACCGTGGCCACGCCTGCAGTTCGTGCGAGTGCTTGTTGCAATGCTTCTTTTCCTTCACACCAAGTGCATTGGAGGACGGCACGGTGGCATGCAAACACCTCTTCTGCGACTCCTTCGTGGATGGCACAACGCATGTCTTCGAATCCTGGTGCCTCTTTTCCTCTTTTACTCTCCATTCTTCTCGCCAAGACCGCTTCTAGGATCAAATGCAAGGGGAACAGCACCAGTTCGTGGCAGGCCTGCAGACCGTCGGACGGCACCTGAAGGAGACCGTCTCGCATTGCCACGAGGGCTTTCCTTGCTCCTTGCGCATCGTTCCTTCGATCCATCAGTTCCGTGGCGATCGGTTTGAGCCGTTGGAACGCCACGCGTGCATCCATGTCCTCGTTGCGCTCCATCTTCGGCGTCGATGGCCACGAACAGGTCCGGTTGGGACGTGCGTTGTGAACGCCCGGACGTATCGCACGGCCCCTGCGATCGATATCTTTGCATTGGTATCGAAGAAGAAGGAGAGAGATCGGTAGCGAAGGCCAAGGGAAGGGTCGTGTGCTACGGACGTGGTCGGACAAACGAGGAAAGCGAGGACGAGGCGGCGCAGGCGTAGGACAGATCGCACGCGATGTCGGAAGACAGGGAGAAGCGCGAGCAGATGGCACAGGTGCAAGCGTTCATCGAGGTGGGTGTCGATTTCCGCAGAGGTTTGGATGCGCGAATGGAACGGTACGCTGACCCAGTGGATGGGAAAAACGATGGGATGTGTAGCAAGAGAAGCAGAAGGCAGTGTTCAACGAACTGGTGTCGAAGCTTACAGATCTGTGCTGGGACAAGTGCGTGGGTACGCCGGGAAACCGCCTAAGTAGCAGCGAGCAGGCCTGCTTGGCCCAGTGCGCCGCACGCTTCTTGGATTCAAGTCGAGTAATAATGGAACGGTTCCAACAGCCGCGATGAAGGCGTGGAGGAAGCGAAGCACGCCCTTCTCTCGGGCCATCTGCGACGCTCGACGCTCTTTGTGCATTTTACAGGTGGATTGATGCATTTGCTCATTCGTGATTCATTTCGCCTCCGGTGGATTCTCAAGCGAGAACGTCCCGAACTTCCCAGTTCGGAAGTCTTTGAGGATGCGTGCACCAGCGCGATCCGTGTCACCGCCGAACAGCGATTGAGCCACTTCTTCGACGACGTCCTCCTCTGAGCACGTGTCCAGATCAAGCTGGAGCCCATATCTACTCCGCAAAGCCTCCATGTGTGCGTCCGCGTCTGGCAAACCGCGGCACAGTTCAACAAACGCAATGGCCACTTGGGAATCGGAGTATGCTGCAGTTCCAATGTTGTTGCACATGGCTAGCCTTCGAGCCGCATCTTGGTCTTGCAGACGCGTGGGCAGGATTCCTGGCGAATCTAAGAGGTCCAGCTGGTCCTGCACGCGTACCCATCGCAACTGTCGTGTAACACCAGGTCGAGGTGCACTGTCGCAGTATCTCCTCCCAAGGATGCGGTTGATGAGCGCCGATTTGCCCACGTTCGGGAATCCAACCGCAACGGCACGCACAGGGCGCGGTTTGAGTCCACGCTTCTTCCTCTTGGTGTTGATTTCCGTGCTGGCCGACGCTGCTGCTCGCACCAAGCGTTGGATCCCTTTCCCAGTTTTGGCGTCTGTCCAGAACACCTGTTGGCCCATGTCCCCGAAGTACTGCGCCCATTCGAGGCGATCTTCCTCGTGTACCATGTCGAATCGATTGATCACAAGCAGCCTCTGGCGGTGTCCCGTCCACTCTTCGAACTGCGGGTGTCGTGTGGCCAGAGGACAACGTGCGTCGCGCACCTCCAGCACCACGTCGACCACTTTCAGTTGCTCGCGCAGCTGCCTCTCTGCCTTCGCCACGTGGCCTGGGTACCATTGGACCGTGCGTGAATTGCGCGACGCCACCTCCACGTCGATGGCACTCTCCCAGCCATGCGACGCTGTCGTGCGCACCACCGGCCTTGCGAGCATCCTGTCTCTCTCGCCGACGGGTTCCGCTCCTCGGTCGTACCATGGAGGGAACAAGATGGGTAGCCATGGGAACCTACAACTCGTTTGTTTGAATGAGTCTCGCTCACCTTCTTTTGAAAAGATGCCCTACGAGTGGACCTACGCTCGTCACACCAATTGTGGTCCATGCGGATGCAAACGTCCGTCTTGAGAGTGTCAACGCCTCGAGCACACATGGCACGGGCGCCAGCTGACGAAAGAATCACACAATCCCTCTGTCGGCTCCGAAACCCTTCAAGTCTCTTTCTTGTTTGCTACCTTTGGTTGCGGAGGATTTCGTCGGTTTGGACCGCGGCAATTTCAAGAAGCATACATCATGGTCACTCTCATTCAAATGCACTTGAAAGCATCAGTCTCTTTCGTAACGCCTCGCCGCCTACCGTACCCCGAGAGTATGCTTGCAAGTGCACGAGAGGCAGCTTCCGTTGATGTGCAAGGGACAAGCTTCTTTGATCGCCAGCCTCCAATCCAATTCATTCTCGAGAGTATTCTTCTTCAAATCCAACATCATTGTTACTCATTATCACTTTTGACGTGCACCAAGAGGTGATGCTCCCGCGCCCGTTTGGTATGGGATGCATAACCTTGTACAAACTCAACGAATCTGTAAAACGTTGGCTTGCTCCCCTATGTAGGCTGAATGCAACTTCGAAATAGTCGCATGTCCCCCCACGTGTGAGTCCTTTTGGTAACTCACAACGAAGGAAAATCTATCTTTATCTGAGGACGACCGTCTTGTAGAAAGATCCACGCCTGCTCCAGTCTTGTGGCCCACCTTATGAGGTTGGAAGGAATTTCGTGAGTAAATTTTTCCTATTTCTTCATCATTATCTGAGGTTGTTGACCTTGTCACAAGGTACCACTCCCGCCCAACCCCAATAATGCCCTCTCATCACATTTCTTGTACACCAAGTTGTTTCACAACTTTCTTGAATTTCTAGAGTCGTAGAACCTTCGTTAGATAGTTTGCTAGCATGCCTCTTAAAGGGCAATACATCCATACCATTTCACCTCTGAGTCCACGTTCCCTCACAAAGTGATGTTTGACATCAATATGCTTTGTTCTACTCACACAATTCAAGTCCTTTGCCATGTGGAGTGCTGGTTGATTATCACAATGTATAGGAACTGCTTGTGGTGCTTTTCCTATTAATTCTGCTAGTATTGTCCGAAGCCAGAGAGCTTTCTTCACACACTCTGCAAGTGACATATATTCCGCTTCCGCCGTACTCGTGGCCACTGTAGATTGCAATTGACTTCTCCAATCAATCATACTACCATTTACGAGGAACAAGTATCCTGTCCGTGACCGGCGTGTTGCTTCGTCAGTTGCAAAGTCCGCATCATAATATCCTTCCGAAGACATTTCGGTCGGTCCATTTTCGTTCAAGTCTCCAAGTAGTATTCCGTAGTCTTTCGTTCCCTTGAGATAGCGTACCACACCTTTTGCTAATGCCCAATGTTGCTTACTTGGCTTACTCATGTGCCTTGAGAGAACCGCCGCCGCATGTCCAAGGTCTGGTCGCACTGTTGTGGAAAGATAAAGTAACTGTCCAACCAATTGTTGATAGCTTGATAAAATTTCTTGATCACAAACGTCTTGTGTCTCACTCACGTCTTCACAAATGGACACTTTCTTCTCCTTAGCCTCACCCATCCCAAAGTCCTCAATCATTCTCTCTACCTTGGACGGCTCGCTCAAATGTAATTGCCTTTTGCTTCGACTTCGTTTGACTTGCAATTCCATAGAAAGTGTCAATCTCTCCCTTCGATCCTACTTTGAATCTCTCACAAATATTCTTGACCAAAAAATGCATGAGGTCTTGAGAGTTTGATGTCAATAGAATGTCGTCCACGTAGACACAAACAAAACAAACTTCATCCTGTTTCTTGCATATGAGCAAAGTTTCATCTACACTTACGCATCGGCACTCAAGGTCATTTGACAGAAATGATATGAGCTCCCTATTCCATTCTCTTGGGGCTTGTTTTAGCCCATAGAGCCTCCTCTTCAACTTGTAAACTGTGCCTGGCTTTTCTTGAATACCTTGAGGTATATCTAAGTATATTTCTTCTCTTAGATTTGCATGTAGAAAGGTTGCTTTTATGTCTAACTGTAGGAAGCAGCCACTTGTACGTTCGTGGGTCGCCACCTTCGTACTTGTTGATCTATTACACAACCACAACGGGCGGCTGAGGTTACACTGAGCAAGATTGCCCGTAACCCGCAGAGGATTGTTAA